>BSBK01007227.1:2500-210349 GCA_027943335.1 Chamaecyparis obtusa | reverse complement strand
TATATATATATATATGTATATGTATATATATGTATATATATATATATATATACATATATATATATATACATATACATATATATATATATACGTATATATATTATACCATATATATATATACACTATATATATATATCTGTATATATATATATATGTGTGTATATATATATATATGTGTATATATATATATACGTATATATATATATGTATATGTATATATATGTATATGTATATATATATATATATATGTATATATGTATATATATATATATGTATATATGTATATATATATATATATGTATATATATATATATATATATGTATATATATATATATATATATATATATATATATATATATATATATATATGTATATATATATATATGTGTATATATATATATATATATATATATATATATATATATGAGATCAGTTTTAGTGGTTTTGACTTCATAACACTTGTTATTTCGATTTGTGATGTTTATCATGTGATGCAATGTGAAATGCAATGATAAATGGTAGATGAATAATGAAAATGTATGATTTTATTTATGTTCGATGGGTGCATATGTATGTATGCAAAATGAGATGTTATGTAGCGATTCACATGATATTTTTGCAAGTACATGAAGAGTTCAAGTTCTTAGTCATTGTAAAAAAGGATGTGTAACCCAGAATGACAATTGCTTGCTGATTAGGTGTAGGGACCTTCAGATGACGCTCAGTCCTTGTGATGTGTTTTAGTGCAATTTGGAGATTATCAGACACCATGCTAAATTCAAATCATGAAATTTGTAACTAGAGTAAATGCAGAGTGCAAAAGAAATGTAGACCTAGTACTTAGTCACTGATCATATGTTAGTCTTTATCATCACTAAATATTATTAGGTAACACTGGATAGTCGATACAATGTCCACTAGTTAGACAACCATGAACATATGAGTATTGACTTTTAGTTGGAAATTTTAGATTTAGATATAAGCACCAAGGCACAAAAGTCAGGATGACCTAAATATCATGTTCATTTTGATTTAGCAATTTGTATAAGCATCAGAACATATATGTTATGATGGCCTGAATACACCTTACATACAAACACACCGAGCAGTTGGAAGATCATTCTGATTCCAATCTGAATTACCTGCAGTGACCCTTTATCATTCACATCCTTGGGTAATGTTGTGTTTGACAATAGGAATAAGAAATCACTCAAAAGACAAATTTAGATCTAACTTCCCTAAAGCATCCAGGTATCAATGGTCAAGGTACATGTGGCCATCTAATCATGATGGAAGCACTTATAGTGGACGCCAATTCAATCCATAGTTTCCAAAGTAATTAGATTTTCACTTACAAATAGAAGACAAAGAAAATATTATGCCCCCAGTTATCACTCTCTAAATCCTATGAAGGACATCTTTGATGAGCTTGAGAGAACATAATATGCAAAAATCTTAATGTGAATCCTTTAGCATACATGAAGATAAAAACATGTCACAAAGATTTTATTTTTTTTGTCGTTGTAGTTTTTTTGTGTTGTTGTAGGTGCAAAATCCTTTTTTGGCAGGGAGAGAAATAGACTGACTCAGATATAGCTTTGAAGGACCTTGACTGGATATGACTCATCTAAGATATTGATGCAGAGGCTTTATTGTTTGGTGCACAGACTGAATTTATTGAAAATGGGATGCAAAAGCAAAAAAGGAGATATGTGCAAACTAAAACATTACTAAAAGATGGGAAATACCAAGATTGCATTGATAGATGGAGCATTTTGATACAAGTGGCACCCATTTGCTAGGTTTTCACCATCTTGGCAAAGATTATATTTTTTCTACCAAGGCGCATGTTTACCAAGTTTACACCAAGGTACTTTTTTCTTTTTTTTTGTCTTTTTTTGTATTTTTCCATTTATTTTTATTTTTTTTGATTCATCAAGGATCCTATTACTAGGTTTTCACTACGAAGATCATTTTTCAGGAATGTTTCCAATTTTAATACTTTTTCCAGGACATTTTCACAGACTAAATGTCTCGAGCATAGAATTTCTTCAGATGGAGAATGTTGATTGGTTCTTAGAGCTATTCTCCTTCATTTGTTGAGAGTTGATAGGCTTTAGAGCCAAAAGTAGAAATGATAACAAAGGGACCCAACCATTTGGGTTCAAACTTCCCCTTGCATTCTTGATGGGATTGATTTTTACTATTTTCTCTGAAGACTAGATCACTAGCCTAAAATTCTCTTCTTATGACTTTCTTGTTGTAGCCTCTAGACATTCTTTTCAGATATACTCTAAGATGATCATACACGACTTTTCTGCGCTCATCTAGTAGTTCAAGATTTTGTAACCTAGACACCCTGTAATCATCATCTATTACCAAACCATGCATTTGATTCTTAGTGATGGGATTTCAACCTCTATAGGTAGTACTGATTCAGCCCCATATACCAAAGAAAAAGGAGTATCCCTAGTGGGAATTTTGATACTCATTCTATAAGCCTAAAGATTTGGATTTATCATCAGGTGCTAGTCTCTTCCTATCTTGTTTACTGTACAGTGTATGATTTTTAATAAGTTCTTGTTGGATGTTTCAACTTGTCCATTCCCTTGTGGATAGTAAATGGATGACCAATTTTGAGTGATCTTGAATTTAGAGTATAAGGAATCTAGGTCCTTGTTCTTGAATTGGATGCCATTGTCTGTGATGATGGAGTGTGGTATAACATACCAACAAATTATGTAGTTCAGAATGAACATTGAGATTTGTTTGCTAGTTGCTTGTGTCAATGGAATTGCTTCCACCCATTTTGTGAAGTAATTGGTTGTTGTGATAATATGGGTGTGACCATTAGATTAATGTGGATAAATATTACCTATGAGATCAAATGCCCACTATTGAAAAGGCCATTATGTTGTAAAGGGAATCAAATTTCTCCCTAGAACGTGAATCAAGTTACCATGGACCTAACATTTCTGATAATTCTTAGCATACTTTATAACCTCTTTCTCCATGTTTGGCCAATAGTACCCTGCCCTAATAAGTTTTTGAGCTAATGTCAAACCATTGGAATTTGATCCAAAAATACCTCTATGGACTTCCTCTAATGTGCTTTGTGACTCATCACATTCTAAACACCTAAGAAGTGTACCATTCAGACTTTGTATAAATCATTACCAATTATGACATACCATGATGTGTTTTGAATAAGGTAGCATTTTTCATGATCGTTAAAGGTATCAGGAATGATTTGGTCTCGAAGGTGGGAGTATATGAATTTGTAGTGGGAGGAATCATGACCAACAATGGTGCATACCATGTAGATTTTTGGACAATCATAGGTAGGGAATGACAGTGCTTCCACCAAGAACTTATAGTGTATCTCATGTTTAGGCTATTTTAGTAAAGATGATAGTGTTGCCATAGTGTCAATAGCTTTGTTCTCGATTCTAGGTATCTCTTCAAATATGATTGTTATGAAGTACTTCTTTATATCATCTACCATGCACTTGTATGGAATGATTTTTTCAAATTTTTTTTGATACACCTCATTGACTTGGTGTATGACCAGTTGTGAGTCTCCATGAATGTGTAGTTCTGTTACTCTCCATTCGATTTCTATCTTCATGCCATTTAGCAAAGCTTCATATTTAGCTATGTTGTTGGTACAAAGTAACTTGATCCTGAATGCTTTTGGAATGGAGTAACCCTGTGGTGTTATGAATAATATGCCAGCTCCAAATCCATTTTGTGTATAGGATCCATCAAAGAATAAGTGCCATGTTCTGGAGGATATGTGTATGATAGAAGAATCAGGAAATTCCATCTATAGTGGTTGGTCATCGAACATTGGAGCTTTTTCTAGTTGATCTATAATAACTTCTCCTTTGATAGATTTTCTTTCAACATATTCAATGTCACACTCGCTTAGTAGCATTACGCATTTTTCCAGTCTACCTATGAGGGTAGCTTTGCTCAATAAGTACTTTAATGGATCAATATTTTTTATCAAATGTGTAGTATGAGCTAACATGTAGTGTCTTAGCTTTTGTGATGAAAAGATAACATCTAAACACACTTTCTCTATCATGGAATAGTTCTTCTCATAAGCCACCAATATTCTATTGATATAGTAGATAGCTCATTCCTTCTTGTTTTCATCATGTTGCACTAGTAATTCCCCCAATGATGTATCTATAGGAGAAACATACAATATTAATGGCTTCCCTTAAATAGAAGGCATGAGAATTGGTGGATTTTCTAAATGTTTTTTGATGTGATTGAAGTTATTATCACATTCCTCATTCCACATGAAAGTCACACCTTTATACAATGTTTTTGTCAAAGGTTATGCTAGCTAAGATATAAAGCATTTGATGGATTGTACCCTTCCTTGTAAGGTCTGCATTTGACTGATGTTTTTAGGAGGTTGCATCTCCATGATTTCTTTGACTTTTTGATGCAGGAGCATCCTGGGAGTAAGAGAAATCTTGCATCACCCAAAAATATTTTTATTTTTGTATTCAATAAGGGCTATCTTGTGTAGAGCTGCTATTTATGGAAACTTGCTATTTTTAGTAAGTTGGTCTTACGATCTCAGAATGTTCTGATTTTACATATGGAGGTTCATCTCAGTCATATCAACCTGCCAGCAAAGTTTCATGGCTAGATCAGGTCTAGTTTTGAAGATATTGAAGATTTTCGGTATTGGCAGCAGGGTACAGAAACTTTGAACTCAGTTTTGAAGGCTTTAGAGGCCCCGAATGAGGTTGAAAAATTGGGTGATGGGTGCTTTCCACCAGTCAAGCCTGTAGAGCACTTGTGGCATTTCTGAAATGGGGTTATAATAGTCAATCGGGTCAACTGGTGATGACTTATGGCCTCCGGAAGTCGAACCACCTGAAATGGCAGAAAATAATTTTCCTTCAAAATTTCTGTTCGGGTTTCAAAAGTTATTTTGAGCCGACTTTGATGTAATAAATTGAAAAATAAAATAATTTTAAGTTTGGTCGGCCCTTAGGGCTAAATTTCTAGAACCTTCTCGGGCGGTGGAAATTGCCTATATAAAGAAGGCCCGTAGTGTTGTCTAGGGCAGTTCTAGGTAGTAGATCTAGGTATTGATTCGAGGCTTTGTCCTATAGAATATTGTAAGGGAATGCCCATGTGGCTTTGCATATTGTAATTCTAAAAGTTTGTAATTCCACATTTGTGGAGATAATAAGAAGCCAATTTTGTGTTCTTGCATATTATTGTTGTTATTTTTCTATTACTGTTATGTGTTTTTGGTATTAAGGGGAGCACCCTTCATCACTTTTGTTGGATCTACTTCAATACCTTTCTTTGAAACAATATACCCTAGAAGCTTCCCTGAAGTGACACCAAAGGCACATTTCTTAGGATTTAGTCTGAGACTAAATTTTTCCATTCTATCTAGTATTGTACCCAAGTCATCTAGGTGTTCAGATCATTTCATTTATTTATCCAAGGTGTCATCAACATAATCTTCCATGTTCTTATGCATCATATCATGAAAGATAGATGTCATAGCTCTTTTATATGTAGCATTGGCATTTTTAAGACCAAATGGCATTACATTCTAGTAGAAAGTACCCCATGTATAGGTGAAATTTGTCTTCTCTTGATCTTTTGGAGCTATCTTGATTTGATTGTATCCAAAGAAACTATCCATTAAAGAGTACATTTCAAAGCCCACCATCATGTCCACTATCATATCGATGTTTGTTAGTGGAAAATCATCCTTAGGGCATGCTTTTTTTACATCTGTGAAGTCTACGCATACTCTGATAGATATATCTATTTTTGATACTAGAACTATGTTTGAGATCCACTTCGCATAATCTATGACTTAGATAAATCTAGCTTTTAGTAGTTTCTCTAGCTCAGCTTTGACAAGGAGTGCTACATGAGGATGCATTTTACGCAACTTTTTCCTGATTGGTTTAACTCCTGGAGCTATAGAAAGATTATGCATGATGAGATTAGTTTCCAATCCTAGAATATTTGAATACTTCCATGCAAATTTGATTGTCTTCTCTATTAATAATGTTGTGAATGCATGTTTCTCCTCTTCTGACAAAGATTGTGCTACATGAATCAATTGTGGTTCCTTTGTTGTGCCCAGATTGATAGGTTGAGTTGGTTCTATCAAAACTGGAAATGTGTCCTATAAATGACTCAGAAGGACATCAAATATCTCATCCTTAGGCACCTTAGAGAGGTTTTCACCTTTGGATATGTCTTTTGTTTTTATTATTTTAGGTTCTGAGACTGCCACATAGTGGTTTTCACCCTCAAAACTCTTTTTCTTTTTGCTTTTATTCTTTTGACTGAGATATTTGATATCTGACTCCACCATGCTAATGCTAGGTTCACTAATGGAAGTTTTCATGGGTTCTATTGCATTTAAGTAGCATGTGAGAGCATAGTCTATCCAAAAAGTATGGATGTCTCGGCTTGGATAATTGGATGTTTGGTGAATAAGCTCAAGATATTGGATAGTAAGTGCAGGAAAGGATTGGCTAATAGTATTCACACATATAGTGTTGTCATCATTGGTTCTAATAAAACTCTCAAATTCAAGGATGATATTACTGTGTGTGTGAATGTTGTACCTAGCTGTAGACACAACACTTCAGTAAAACATTAGAGGTTAGCAAAAACTAAAATCAGCAAGTAATTGAAACTATGCTAACTAGGTGATTTACTGTCTTCTAGTAGGTGTGAGTATGATGTTCTCAGATTGAAATCGAGATCAGTGACAATGAAACACCTAAACAAAGGATTTAAAATTATGAAAGCAATGAAATATGAATGCAAATTAATCTTCTTTTTTTTTTATTTTTGATGCAATAGGATGAAAAACTGTATGAAATTAATCTAGAATGAAATTGAAATGATATGAAAATTAATCTAAGAATTATATGAATTGATATGCAAAGCTATGAAAAATTATGAATTGATCTCACAAAATTGCTTGTCACAAAATCTTTGTTCTTTAGTTGTAAATTAGCCAGAGTAATTGTGCAAATTCAAGAGATGTGAGATTGAAAGCTTGAGGGATTTAGAGAGATTGAAAGCTTAAGAGATTCTTTATGAGGAGCTAAGCCTTGTTTTATAGAAATCCAGGGCTTTGGGATGCATTGAGAAAATCCATAAATCACTCTTGATAAACTCAGGTTGATTTTTGAGTTAACAAGAAATTAAGAATAAATAAACTCATAAAATAATGTAAAAGCAGTTTTTATCTCAAAATAGAGTTTTAGTTCTCTTTTTCAACTCATCATCAGATGTTGAGTTTAGAAAGTTAACAAATTGAAATTGAAAATTGATTTAAAGTTGCTTGCTTTTTTGATTGTGCATGATTTAATTATTAATTAATTTAATAAATAAAGTGATTTATTCTCTACTTAACTGATTTTAAAATTAAAACAATTGATTTATGGGTTAATCAATTATTAAATCAAACTTTTATTCAAAAACTATATTATTAAACATTGACAACTGACTTTAATTAATTAAATAGGAATTTAATCAATTAGTCATAAGATTTTTGATTAATTGTCAAAATTAAATAATACAATTTAGGATAAGTATAATTAAATGTAATTAAATAATTAAGTGGCAGTATTAAATCTGATTAATTAAATATTTAGAATATTCAATTAATCAAACTTTAGGATAAATAAGATTTATCGCCAAATAATTATTAAATTAAGAATAATTATGATAAATTAGGAATATTTCTAGGAATATTCCCCGATGCAGAATTTAGGATAATCAATTAAATTCGATAATGTGTAGATGTGCCTTAGGTTAGGACTTTTGTATTGGTTTCATTCGATTTGAAGATGTAGGAGGTTAATGAACCTATAGCCCATTTTTGGGGTATTACATTTTGCCCCTCTTTGAATTACTATGCGAAGCGCTGTGGTTCAAAGATAGTCTATGTATGATAAAGATGTTTGAGATTGAAACTGATTTGAAAGATGAACTGATTCTGAGATAGAAATTGATTGAAAGATTTGAATATGTTAGGTCTTGAATGACCAAAGATAATGTTAACTATATGATGAAGGGTGCTCCCCTTAATACCACAAACGCATAACAGAAATAGAGAAACAACAACAATATGCAAGAACAGAAAATTGGCTTCTTATTATCTCCACAAATGTGGAATTACAAACTTTCAGAATTACAATATGCAAAGCCACATGGGCATTCCCTTACAATATTTTTCATGACAAAGCCTCGAACTATTACCCAGATCTACTACCCAGAACTATTCTGAATTGCCTAAGACAATAATACAGCCTTCCTTATATAGGCAATTTTCCACTGCCTGGGAAGGTTCCAGAATTTTAGCCAATAAGGCCGACCAAACTTAGAATTATTTTATTTTACATTTTATTACATCATAGTCGGCTCATGATAACCTTTGAAACCCGAACAGAAATTTTGAAGAAAATTATTTTTTTTGCCATTTCAGGTGGCCCAACTTCCGAAGACCATAAGTCATCACCAGTTGACCCGCTCGGCTATTATAACCCCATTTCGGAAATGCCACGAAGCGCTCTACAAGATTGACTGGCGTAAGCACCTGTCACCCAAATTTTCGACATCATCCGGGGCCTCTAAAGCCTTCAAAACTGAGTTCAAAGTTTCTGTACCCTGCTGCCAATACCAAAAATCTTTAATATCTTCCAATATACACTTGATCTGGCAATGAAACTTTACTGGCAGGCTTATATGACCAAAATGAACCTCCAAGAAAGAAATTAGATCATTCTGAGCACATACAAAAATTACCAAAAATAGTAACTTTCCATAAATAGCTGCTCTGCACAAAATAGCCCTTATTGAAAATAAAAATAGAAATTTTTTTTTTTTGGGTGATGCAAGATTGCTCTTACACCCAGGATGCTCCTGCATCAGACACCCAGGGTAATTTGAGAAGTGACCCTGTCACGACTCAGGTGTGCAGAGGAAAACCAAGACGATTAACCTCCTCCTTTGTTAGCCACGATGAATCTTCTACAGGTCGTCCTTTCCATTTGACCAAATACTCTTCATATGTCCTATTCCTTGTGCTTCTACCAACACGACTGTCCAGTATGTCTTCGATCTCCTTAGTGTCTGAACTAGTTGCTGGAATACTCCACTGTGCTGTTGTGATCTCATCTTCAACACCTCCTTCATGATACTCTGTCAGATCTGAAATGTTAAACACTGGTGAAATATTCAGCTCAGTAGGCAATTCTACCTCATATGCATTTCCTGAATCATGTTTCTTCAATATCCTACATGGCCCAAACTTCTTCATTTTCAACTTGTTATATGTACCAACTGGAAACCGCTCCTTCCGCAAATGAACCATGACTTCATCACCAACCTGAAATTCCTTATACCTCCTTTTCTCATCTGCCTTAGCCTTATACTATGCATTCATCTTGGTAATATGCTTCCTCACCTCTTCATGGATGTTCTTCAAGTGTTCTGCAAAATCCTCAGCTTCAGCACTACTTATTTCTCCTTTATCTATCTTTCTCAATTCAGATGCATTTCTTGGACTACTTCCATATACAATCTGGAATGGTGATTTACCAGTGCTCCTGTTGACAGAATTATTATATGCAAATTCCACCTGTGGTAAACTCAAATCCCATCCCATTGGCTTATCTCCAACCAAACATCTCAGCAAATTTCCCAAACTCCTATTCACCACCTCTGTCTGTCCATCAGTCTGTGGATGATGTGATGAACTGAACTTCAAATCTGTCTTCAACTTCTTCCACAACGTACGCCAGAAATATCCAACAAACTTAGTGTCCCGATCTGAAACTATGGTCTTTGGCAAACCATGAAGTCTCACTACTTCTCTGAAAAACAATTCTGCTACATGAACAGCATCATTAGTCTTCTTGCAGGGAATGAAATGTGCCATCTTTGAAAATCTGTCAACCACCACAAAAATTGAATCATGTCCCCGCTGTGTCCTCGGTAAACCAAGAACAAAGTCCATACTGATATCCTCCCAAGGCTTCTCGGGTACAGGTAATGGCTAATACAACCCTGTATTCTGCTTCACTCCTTTCGCCATCTGACATACTCTACAACTCTGTACAAACTTCTTCACATCTTGCTGTAACTGTGGCCAATAATAATTCTCACTAACCAAACCAATGGTTTTATCACGACCAAAATGTCCAGCCAATCCTCCGCTATGCTTCTCCTTGATTAGATTCTCCCTCAGAGAACTTCGTGGAATGCACAATTGACTCCCTCTGAATAGCATATCGTCCTGGATGATGAAATCCAGCCATTTCGTCCTGTCTAGAGTAACAGGTTCTGTACAAGCTTTCCAAGCTTCACCAAAATCAGGATCCTCTGGATACAAATTCTTGAGTTCCTTGAACCCAACCACTTCAATCTGCATTTCTGTCAGCAATAGTTGCCTTCTGCTAAGAGCATCTGCAACCCTATTAGACTTTCCACTCCTGTGTTTCAAAACAAATGTATAACTCTGCAAAAACTCAACCCATTTCAAATGCCTCTGATTCAACTTTCCTTGACTATTCAAATATTGCAAAGCTTGATGATCAGTATACAAAACAAACTCCTTAGGAAGCAGATAATGTCTCCACTTCTTTAATGCCTGAACTATAGCATAAAATTCTTGATCATAAACAGAATATTTCCTCTTGGCATCATTTAACTTCTCACTGAAATAAGCAACAGGTTTACCTTCTTGGCTCATAACAGCTCCTATTGCAGTACCACTAGCATCACAATCTACTTGAAACACCTTATTGAAATCTGGAAGTGCTAAAACAGGTTGTTCTGTAACTTTTTGTTTCAATAATTGAAAACTCTTTTCTGCTCCTTTAGTCCACTTAAACTCTTTTCTATCCCCTCTCATTGTTTCAGTCAAGGGTCCACAAATACTGCTAAAATTTTTGATAAACTTTCTGTAAAAGCTAGCTAGACCATGAAAAGATCTTACCTCAGTAGCACTCTTTGGAGTAGGCCATTCAAGGATAGCCTGTACCTTCTCTGGGTCCATTTTTAGACCTTCTGCTGAGACTACAAATCCCAAATATACTAACTCTTTCTTGACAAAACTGTACTTCTTCAAATTAATCAACAATTTCTCTTCTCTCAGCTTCTCAAATACCATACGAATATGCATCATATGCTCATCCAATGTCTTACTAAAGATCAAAATATCATCTAGGTAAACAATAACAAACTTACCCAAAAATTCTTTCAGAACGTCGTTCATGAGCCGCATGAAAGTGCTCGGCGCATTGGTTAGCCCAAAAGGCATGACTAACCACTCATATAGTCCTTCCTTTGTCTTGAAGGCAGTCTTCCATTCATCTCCTTCTCTGATCCGAATCTGATGATATCCACTTTTCAGATCTATCTTTGAGAAATACACAGCTCCACTCAAACAGTCCATAATATCATCCATTCGTGGCAATGGAAACCTATACTTGATTGTGATCTTGTTTATTGCCCTAGAATCTGTACACATCCTCCATTCTCCATTCTTCTTTGGTGCTAATGTTGTGTAATCTTGAATGTGGCACATAGACCACCTAAGTCTCTATTCTTGAATTTTCCACCATTATTTGTGACTATAGAATGTGGAATACCATACTGACATATGATGTAGTTCAAGATGAACATTGAAATTTGTTTTCCAGTTGCTTGAGTTAAAGGAACTGCTTCTACCCATTTTGTAAAATAATCTGTAGCGGTGATTATATGGGTATGTCCATTGGAAGAATATGGATGTATGGCCCCTATAAGGTCAAATGCCCATTGGTGAAAAGGCCATTGTGTAGTAAAGGGAATTAGATCTTTCCCTGGAGCATGAATTAAGTTACCATGTACTTGGCACTTTTGATAGTTCTTAGCAAACTTGATTGCATCTTTCTCCATTTGAGGCCAATATTACCCAGCCCTAATAAGTTTTCAAGCTAGCATTAAACCATTCGAGTCTCACCCACATGTACCTTCATGGACTTCCTTGAGTGCATGTTGAGACTCTTCTCATTCTAAACATCTAAGTAGTGTACCGTCTAGACCTCATTTGTATAGATCATTACCAATGATGACATACTGGAATGCATTATGGATAAGGTATCATGTCTCATAGAGATTGAAGGTATCAGGAATGATTTGGTCTTGGAGATAGGATAAAAGGTTTTTGTATCAGGATGAATCATGACCAACAATAGTGCAAATCATGTAGGTTTCATGGGAATCATATGCAGGATAAGATAGTGCTTCCACCAGGAACTCATAGTGTAGCTCATGTTCAGGCTACTGTAATAAAGTAGATAGCATTACCATGGCATCAACAACTTTGTTTTCTATTCTAGGAATTTTCTCAAAGGTGATAGATATGAAATATTTCTTTAGATCATCTACCATTCTCTTGTATGGGATCAAATTTCCATATTTTGTTTGATACACATCATTGACTTGGTGTATTACAAGTTCTAAGTCTCCATGAATGTGTAGTTCTATTACCCTCCATTCAATTGCTATCTTCATGCCATTAAGAAGGGTTTCATAGTCAACAATATTTTTTGTGCAAGGAAAATTTATTTTGAATGCTTTAGGGATCGAGTATCCTTGAGGTGTGATAAAAAATATGCCTGCTCCAGATCCATTCTATGTATTGAAGCCATCAAAGAATAGCTTCCATGCTCTAGAAGAAATATTCATGATAGAGGAATCTGGGAATTCCATTTACATTGGTGTATCATCAAACAAAGGTGCATCAGCCAGTTGATCAACACTAACTTGGCCCTTGATAGCTTTTCTTTCAACATATTCAATGTCAAATTCACTTAATAACATCACCCATTTAGCTAGTCTACCTGTGAGGGAAGCTTTGCTTAGTAGGTACTTTAGTGGATCAATCTTAGCTACCAAATGTGTGGTATGAGCTAACATGTAATGTCTCAATTTCTATGATGCAAAGATCATAGCTAGACAAGCTTTCTCAATCATTGAATAGTTCTCATATGCAACAAATGTTCTACTGATATAATATATAGCCCTTTCCTTTTTATTCACATCATGCTATGCTAGAAATGCCCCCAGTGATGTATCTATGGTGGAGACATATAGGATCAGTGGCTTCCCCTAAATAGAAGGCATCAAGATAGGAGGATTTGATAGATATTTCTTGATATGGTTAAATTTCTTATCACATTCTTCACTCCATGCAAAAGTCACACCTTTAGGTAAAGTTTTTGTAAAAGGCTGTGAGATATCCACAAGCTATGATATGAAATGCCTGATATATTGTACTCTCCCTTGTAATGTTCTCATTTGACTAATATGCTTCAGGGGTTGCATCTCCATTATAGCCTTTACTTTAGTTGGATCAACTTCAATGCCCTTCTTTGAAATTATGTATCCTAGGAGCTTTCTAGAAGTGGCACCAAAAGTACACTTTTTAGGATTTAGTCTCAGCCTAAATTTTTCCATTCTATCTAGTATCTTGCTCAAGTCATTTAGATGTTTAGCTCTAATCATAGATTTTTCTAAAGTATCAACAACATAATCCTCCATAGTTTGATGCATCATGTCATGAAAAATAGATGTCATAGCTCTCTGATATGTAGCACCATAATTTTTAAGCCCAAATGGCATGACATTCCAACAGAAGGTACCCCATGCATATGTGAAAGAAGTTTTCTCTTGATCCTCTAGAGCAATTTTTATTTGGTTATATTCAGAAAAACCATCCATTAAATACATCTTGAAACCCGTAGTCACTTCCACTATCATATCAATGTTAGGTAGCATAAAATCATCCTTTGGGCATGCTTTATTCACATCTCTAAAATTTGTGCACACCCTGATTGATTTATCTAGTTTTGAAATAGGTGCAATATTAGAGATCCATTTAGCATAGTCAATAACACAGATGAATCCGGCTTTTAGTAGTTTCTCTAATTCATCTTTGACCAAGAGTGCAACATGAGGATGCATCTTTCTCAATTTTTGCTTAACAGGTTTGATGCTTGGAGCTATAGATAAATGGTGCATTATAAGATCAGGATCTAACCCTAGCATATCTAAATATTTCCATGCAAAGTTGATCTTCTTTTCTGTTAGGAATGTAGTAAAATTTTTCTTTTCTTCTTCTGATAAGGATTGTGCTACATGGATCAACTGTGGTTCCTCTATTTTTCCCAAGTTGATGGATTGAGCGAGTTCAATTAGAACTAGAGATCGGTCCTGTAAATGACTCAAAAGGACATCAAATATCTCATCCTTAGGCACCTTAGAGATGTTTTCACCTTCAGATACATCTTTTATTTTTACTTTTGTAGGTTCTAAGACTGCCACAAAGTGGTATTCACCCTTAGAACTCCTTTTCTTTTTATTTTTATTCTTATTCTTTTGACTAAGATACTTGATGTCTGACTATGTCATGCTAATGCTCGGATCACTGATGGAAGTCTTCATAGGCTCAACTTTATTTAGGTAGCAAGAAAGGGTATATTCATTCAGGAAAGTAAAGATACCTTGGCTTAGATTTGTGGAAGTTTGGTCAAGAAGTTTGGGATGTTGGATAGTTACAGTGGGAAAGGATTGGGAGATAGTGTTTACAGATATGGATCTATCCTCATTGGTCCTAACCCGATGCTCAAGTTTGAAGGTGATATTACAACTTAAGACATTCAATTCATGAAGAGGCTCAATTTCATTGTGGGAGTCTAATTCAGCCATTGGTGGATTAGACTCATTAAGTTCATTATTTCACTCTAGACTTACATTGGGTTTAGGTGCATATTGGTGAATAACATCAATATGTTTCTCTTTGATAAGATCATCTTCCTCTAGAATGACTCCCCATTCATAGTCATTTGATTCCTCATCTATGCCTCTAGGAAAATTGAGAACATGAGTAAAGTCAGGGTGAATACCCCAAGAAGGGTTACCCTCAAATTCTGATTTGAATTCATGCTCATGAGAATCTACCTTAGAATAACTATCACCTTCCTCTTTATCTATTTTATTATCTTCAAGATTAGTTGGTTCTTGTGGTGCAACTATCTCTTTTTCTATAGTAGGTTCTTGTGTGTTTACTATATTGATTCTTTTTACTGGATCATATTCAGTTTCAAGGAGGCCTTTTATCTCTTTAGGAAAATTCTCATAAGGAATGAGCTCCTTAGTGGCATCTCACTCATCACTATCAGACTGTTGTATTGTTTCCTCCTTTGGTTCAATCTTTTCTAAGACATGCATGGAGTTCTTGCTAAGATAGAAAGGCTTCTTCTTATATCCTAGAACTATTGTATCCTTTTTGGTTTGACCATGGTGGTCAAGAGGTGATAGAAGACCCTTACCTTGTATTCCTAGAGGTCCTTTTCTAGTATATCCCATTTTTGTGATCAATTTGTCCCCTGGTCCATATGACTTCTGAGGAATTTTGCATGAAGTGGAGTCACATTTCTGGACTAACTAAGAGTTAGATTCCTCTTTATACAACCATGCAAGCACAACTTCATCTTCCTAAAACTCTTGTTTAGATACTTGTTTTGGAACAAAGCTTCCATTGAATAGGACTTGGGATTTTTTAGCATTAGGTTTCACTTTGTTTGACAGTTGCCCATAAGACTTAGGGGACAATGGGAGAGATGTGAGAGATAAAATAGGTTCCATTATGTATTATCCCATACCATTATCTTTGATTTTGACCTCTTTTGCAATGTCTTCCATCTTGTATGTGGATGCTACATCTATTTTCTTAGTGGAAGATTCTCTGTTATTAGGAACGAGTTTATCTGCACTTTCTTTCAATGCATTGCAAGTTGTAGATATGTCTACTGGAATGGTTACCTCTACTCTTTCATAAGGAAGTTTCAAACATTGATGGTATGTAAAAGGAATAACTTTCATTTCATGTATCCAGGGTCTCCCTATAAGGATGTTGTAAGCCAAAGGTAGATCAAGAACTTGACATGTAGTATCTGTGATTACTGGACCTATTCTGATAGGTAAGACAATGGTGCCTTTGGAAGATCTTTCTTTCTCATCATATGCTTTGATAGTTATCTTCTTTCTAGGATCAATAGCCATTTTTGAAAATCCCAGTTGTGTGATCAAGCTGAAAGAACAAATGTTTAAGCCAACGCCCCCATCTATCAACACATGTTTGATGCGACAGTTTTGGATCAAGACTTCAATATGAAAGGGCTGATTATGCGGATGACTCAAGGAGTTATCATCTTCCTCTAAAATGGAGATATACTACGGAGATGTAAGATGACCAACCATAGTCTAGAATCTGTCTAAATCAAGGTTGTTAGGAACATTGGATCTGAGCAAAGCTTTGTCTAGAATGGCTCTATGAGCTGGAGATATCTAAACCAACTCAAACATGGAGATTTTTGCATTTGTATGCTGGAGTTGTTGGACAATACTATATGATGTAGGCCTCGTGTCTGTAGGATTTGAAGATTTATATGTAGCCTTCTATTTAGAAGCAGATGAAAGATTGAAAGGCATCTTAGGGACATTGGATGAATTTGGGATTTGTCCTAGCAGATGCGTCTGAGCTTGTGATCCAGTAATTGTGTTAGCTGATTGATTTTCTCTATCTCTTCATACAATTGTGATCACATTGCAACACTCAAATAGACATGGTTCAACCATATTGATGACATCATTGTTTCCAAAGTAGGCATAATTGACTTTAGCACCCATATTAGGTTGAGAAGAAGAATCTTCTTAACCATGTTTCAGAAATGGCTCTGTGAAAGTGGTATGATCATTATTACTTTTATGATTGTCAATCATGATTTCTCCATTATCAATTTTGTCTTGTATGAGGTGTTTCAAGCGTACATAATTATTGGTTTTATGACCCTTATTATGATGGAAATCACAAAAATCGGTATCTTTCCACCATTTTGGTTTAATTTCAGGATCAAATGGTCAGATCTCAGGCAAGTAAATGATGTTGTTAGCCAACATAATTTTCATGGTAGATTCCAAGGACTCTCCAAGAGGAGTGAATTTGCGGTTAGGATCTGTAGCCCAAGGTTTGTAAGTAGATGGTTTCTTGTTAGATTCTATTGCTTTATCTTCATAAGATTTGATGGCTTGGGTGCCAATAGTGAGATTGAAATTAGGTGCCTTAGAAGGGGGACAGATATTATCAATAATGTTGTCTATGACAATGCCTTTATTCTTGTTCCAGTTTTTGCCTCTATCTTTAGAACTAGATCCAGATTCATACTTTTCCTTTTGAAGTGATATGTCTCCTTTTTCGCACAAGTACTTTCTCAATTTTGATTGCATTTTCTACCATCTTATCAAAGGATGTATGATTTTGCATTTGCAAGTGGTAGTTGAGTTTTGGAACAATATTGTTGATGAAGATTTCCAGCTTCTTAATTTCTGGAATGGGTCTAGGATATAGAGAAAACTTTTTCCTCCATCTTTTGAGAAAAGTCAGGAATGGTTCTCCTAAGTATTGTTTCAGATTGTAGATTTCGATCATGGTGACTAGATGCTAGATGTTATAGGAGTATTATTGATAGAATAGTTTGATTAACTCCTCAAAAGTTTTGATATTTGGAGGCATTTTTTAGAACAATGAATGGTCAACCCTCCCAGAGATCGAGGGAAAGGATGCATTAAGTAAGTTGGTTCATGCATGAACTCCATAGATTGAGTACAAAATTCTCTGACATGATCTCAAGGATCAGAGTTTCCATCATACTTATCGTACTTGGGTATCTCCACTCTTTTAGGGAATGGCAGCATTGACAAGTCTTTATCAAATGGAAAAGGGCATAGAGCCTCCATGGAGAACTCTTTAGGTTCCTTTTATTTTTCAAGTTTGTTAAGTTTGAATTGCATGGCATGCATCTATTTCATCATAGCTGTGATTGGAGTTTCTTGCTCATGTGTAATGATATCTTCAACATTAAAGTTGGGAGGAATTTTAGTCCCTTGACGAGCTAGTTCTAGAAAGTATGTTTCTCTATCTTCCTTCAAGAAATGCCTCATCATTTTCTTGAAGTCATCATCATTTTGATATCAAGAAATTTTAGAAGGTGTGGGTTCTTGATCTACACCATGTTGAGAGTGATGTCCTTGAGACCAGTGATGTGTCCATCGGTGAGATATGTTAGGAGTTTTAGGACTCCCTGGAATAGATTGATGTAGAGATTTTTGATTGACCCCTTGGATTGATGGAGGAGGGGGTATGTAACCAGTTTTTAATTGAAGATTTCCAAGACCGTCATCTTCATAAAGACCTAAATTTTAGAGTTTGTCAAAGGTTGGACCCCTGTGACTAGACAGAGGTAAGGTATGAGATGCTTCTCTAGATTTCTTGTGTGATGAAGCTCGAGTTTCCAACATTAACCTTGGGTGAAGCAAGAGAGAAAGATGAAGATAACTGAAGAATGACTTGATTCAAGAAGATCAAACGATGCAACCTTGTCAAGATTGCATTGATTGAAGATTAGACCAGATGTAAATGAAGGATACTATGCCATAGTAGTATGGGTAGATGCCCAATAGATGGTGGGCACGAGCTCTCAACACTTAGCCATTTTGTCAGAAGACTAAATTTTGAAGATAATTTTGACAAGGTTTTGACACAAGATGAAAAAGACTCAAATAAATAAATCAGAAGGCTAAATAAGACTTAAGAGACCACTTTAGGAAAATGAATGGATTTGTTCTAGTTTATGCTCTATTCCTGACATAATAATTTGTTTGACAAAATCTGGAAGTAGGTTGTAAGAACTAGATTTCTGACAAATTTTGGACTTTACTGACAACTTTGACTTTAGCTTTGATACAAGTTTTGAAATTTCAGGATGACTTTTGACACCAAAAAGGATTATTTCTTTAGATTTGCAATTTTTTAGTTTTCAGAACCTGTTTGTTTGCAAGTTTTTCTCTATTCAGGTTTGCAGATTCGTGTAATAGTTTGGGATCATTCATTTTCAATAACCAAGTAGATAACAAACACATAGAACATCAAGCAAAGGGAAGCAATCAATCATTTGAAAACAATGAACAAGGGAAAAAGAAACCTTGCTCATGAACAAGCAATAGTGACTTAATGTGCTAATCCCTAGGAATGTTACTTGTGTATGTTCCAAAAAGTTTTTCAATAATGCACATAGTCCTAGAGAATGAAAAATTTGGCCTCACTAGGGTTTGTAGTAATGGTCCAACTTTGCAAATTTTGTGATCTCAAGAGGGTGAACTCCAATCCAGGTGCACCGAGGTTTTGACATAGTCCAAGAATTTAATCAATCAGGAGCTACTAGGGAGATCTAACAGCCCAACAAGAGACCACACCTGTGAATATTTCTTCCACAAGGACATTTATATAGCGGCTGCTTCTACCATGGTGAAAATGGTTATTACCGCTTGAGGTTCCATCCATGTGGTTGACCCAATTAAGGGAATGTCCACTATGGTTAACCCTCTCTAAAGGTGACTCACAAAATATACCACAGGGGGACTAGATCGGATTCAAGGATCTGGGTTTCTAGTACTATCCAAAAAAGAAGTAGAGCATAATCCCCGAGCCTCTTCACTTCACCAAAACAAAGTAGATAGATTAATCTGACACTCTAAGACTAAAATTATCTCACCAAGATCTGTGATGTCAACAACTTATGGTCTATCAATCTCTCTGGAGAGGGAATGTATCAATCAAAAGCTAAGGACACAAATCAAGGGAACATGAGACAATCTCAGTATCCTCCCTACCTACAAGGGGATCCTTCATTAAGAAGAGCTTCACATACATGAACAAGCAAATGAATCCCACTCTCTTGAGATCATCCAAAAATAGTGTTCATAGGACCTAATTACTATGTGTAAAATATATGCAAAAAGGAAATCTATGTTAGTTTTAGAGCCCAAAACTAAAGTGCGAATTATGAAAGTTGTAAAGGCACTCAAGTTTGACACAAGAGAGTTTGTTTTATGTCCCAAAATGAAGTGTTATCAGATGTAATAGAATACCCAAGTTCCTCACAATGGGCTTAGTAGATTTTACCTATTTTAGCAATTTTTTGAGCATTTTTCTTCTATCTTTTGTACCCACAGGATGTACCTGCACCTGCACCTACAAACCACTATTATGAAAAAATTACCTATTCTTGTACATGAAACCCACTATTATAAAAATAAATTGAAAAAGAAACACAACTTTTCAACCCCACATGGTAGAAAATCAGGTTAGTCAAAGATAATATGTCATTTGATAATCGAAAAACCTGTTGTCATAAAAAAATTAGATTCTGACCAGTCTACACTAAATCAATCATAAATTTTGAAAATAAAAATGAAATTAATCCAAACCAATATAAAATGAAATCTAACTCAAATACCTTTACAGAAATATAAATTTTGGATCTGTATCATGTCATATGTGCATGTACCAATAAAAATATCAGTCAGATTTCATAAAATCAGGTTCAGACCAGTCTTCACTAAAATGATTATAAATTTTGTAAATAAAAATGAAATTAATCCAAACCAATGGAAAATGAAAACTAACTCAAATACCTTTCTAGAAATATAAATTTTGGATCTGTATCATGTCATATGTGCATGTACCAATAAAAACATCAGTTAGATTTCATAAAATCAGGTTCTAACCAGTCTTTACTTAAATGATCATAACTTTTTCAAATCAAAATGAAATTAATCCAAACTAATGGAAAATAAAACCTAACTCAAATACCATTCCAAAAATATAAATTTGGGATCTTTATCGTGTCATATGTGCATGTACCAATAAAAACATTAGTTGGATTTCTGGAAAAACAGCCCAGAAATTTATCACAAAACTCACAAAAATTAACCTTGTGGTCGTGGGTTCGAGAAAAATGATAGAAATTTGATAGAATAAAATGGAAACCCATTTCAGGGCCCCACAGTGGGTGCTAGAAATGTGTGTGTAAATTTTCTACCTAGCTGTAGACACAACACTTCAGTAAAACATTAGAGGTTAGCAAAAACTAAAATCTGCAAGTAATTGAAACTATGCTAACCAGATGATTTACTACCTTCTAGTAGGTGTGAGTATGATGTTCTCAGATTGAAATCAAGATCAGTGACAATGCAACACCTAAATGAAGGATTTAAAATGATGAAAGCAATGAAATATGAATGCAAATTAATCTATTTTTTTGGATTTTTGATGCAATAGGATGAAAAACTATATGAAATTAATCTAGAATGAAATTGAAATGATATGAAAATTAATCTAAGAATTATATGAACAGATATGAAAAGCTATGAAAAACTATGAATTGATCTCACAAAATTGTATGTCATAAAATCTTTGTTCTTCAGTTGTAAATTCGCCAGAGTAATTGTGTAAATTTGAGAGATGTGAGATTGAAAGCTTGAGGGATTTAGAGAGATTGAAAGCTTGAGAGATTCTTTATGAGGAGCTGAGCCTTGTTTTTATAGAAATCTAGGGCTTGAGGATGCATTGAGAAAATTCATAAATCACTCTTGATAAACTCAGGTTGATTTTTGAGTTAACAAGATATTAAGAATAAATAAACTCATAAAATCATGCAAAAGCAGTTTTTATCTTAAAATAGAGTTTTAGTTCTCTTTTTGAACTCATCATCAGATGTTGAGTTTAGAAAGTTAACAAATTGAAATTGAAAATTGATTTAAAGTTGCTTGCTTTTCTGATTGTGCATGATTTAATTATAAATTAATTTAATAAATAAAGTGATTTATTCTCAAATTAACTGATTTTAAAATTAAAATAATTGATTTATGTGTTAATCAATTATTAAATCAAACTTTTATTCAAAAACTATATTATTAAATATTGACAACTAACTTTAATTAATTAAATAGGAATTTAATCAATTAGTCGTAAGATTTTTAATTTATTGTCAAAATTAAATAATATAATTTAGGAATAAATATAATTAAATATAATTAAATAATTAAGTGGCAGTATTAAATCTGATTAATTAAATATTTAGAATATTCAATTAATCAAACTTTAGGATAAATAAGATTTATCGCCAAATAATTATTAAATTAAGAATAATTATGATAAATTAGGAATATTTCTAGGAATATTCCCCGATGCAGAATTTAGGATAATCAATTAAATTTGATAATGTGCAGATGTGCCTTAGGTTAGGACTTTTGTATCAATTTCATTTGATTTGAAGATGTAGGAGGTTAATGAACCTATAGCCCATTTTTGGGGTATTACAATTACTACTCAGAATGTTCAGTTCATTAAGCGTCTCAACGTCATCATTGGATCATGTGTTAGTTATAAGAGAATTAGACTCATGCGGTCTATCATTTAGTTCTAGACTCATTTTGTACATAGGTGTGTATCAGTGAATGACATCTATGTGCTTTTCTGTTATAAGCTCATATTCTTCTGGAATGATTCCCAATTCATAGTCATTTGATTCCTCATCTGGATCCCTGGGAAAGTTAAGAGTATGTGTAAAATTAGGATGAATACCCTAAGTAGGGTGGCCTTCAAAGTCTCAAAAAAATTTATATTCATGGGAATCTATCTCAGAATCACTAGAGTGTCCCAAATGTTCAGCTATTGTGAGAGGTATACCCTCTTCTTCTTCTTCTTTTTTTCAGGATCAACCGGTTCTTGTGTTGAGACTATCTCTTGTTCAGTAGTAGGTTCTTGTGTGTCTACCACGTTAATTCTTTTAGGTTCCTTTTTCATTTTCAAGAAGATCTAAGATATGTTGAGGTATATGTTCATAAGGAAAAACATCAGTTGTGTTTGAATCATCATTGTTTGAGTGTTGTGTTTCTTCTTTTTGTTGAGTATTTCTTTCTGGTTCTATCTATTCTACGACATGTGTAGAGCTTCCACTAAGATGGAAATGTTTTTTATGATAACCTTTCTGGTTGTATATTCAGTTGTCCTTCCACAATGTTCAATTGGTTTGATGATTCCTTTGCCTCTTGTTCCTAGAGGTCCTTTCCCAGTGTATCCCATTTTAGACATTAGCTTGTGACTTGGTCCATATGATTTTGCAGGAATCTTAGGTATTTTAGAGTCACATTTTTGAAATGTCTATTATTGAGACTCATCTTTGTATAACTACGCTAATATAGCCTCTTCCTCATCTAATTATTTCTTGGATACCTGCTCTATGATGAAACTCCCAACAAAGATAACCTGAGGTTCTTTGGCTATAGGTCTTACTTTCTTTGAAGGTTGTCCGTAAGACTTAGGTGAAAGTGAGAGAGATGTGAGAGATAAGACTGGTTCCATTGTGTATTCTCCCATGCTTGTATCTTTGATCTTGACTCCTTTTGATAGGTCTTCCATTTTAGATGTAGATGATATGTCTATTGTTTTGGTAGAAGACTCCCTGTTATGTGGGACAAGTTTATCTATACTTTCTTTCAAAGCATTGCAAGATGTTGACATGTCTGTAGGTATAGTGACCTCTATTCCATCATAGGGAAATTGGACACATTGGTAGTATGTTGATGGAATAGATTTCAGCTTGTGAATCTAGGGCCTTCCTAGATGAATGTTATAGGCCAATGGGAGATCTAGTACTTGACAGGTGATATCTTTGATGACAGGTCTTGTTCTGATAGGCAGCACAATGACTCCCTTGGAATTCCTTTCTTGTTCATCATATGATTTTATGGTGTTTTTCTTATTAGGATCAATAGTATCTTCTGACAATCCTAGTTGAGGAACTAGTTTGTAGGAACAGATATTTAGACTAGCGCCTCCATCTATCAATACACATTTGACATGATGGTTTTGGATTAGGACTTCAATATGCAAGGGCTGGTTATGTGGATGACTCATTGAGTTTTCATCTTCTTCTAAAAAGGATATGTACTGAGGGGACATCAAGTGACCTACCATTGTTTGGAATTTATCAAGATAAAGATCTTTAGGAACATTAGAGCCCATTAGAGCTTTCTCCAGAATTGCATGATGAGTAGGAGAAATCCACAATAATTCAAATATAGAGATTTTGGCATTGGTGTGTTGCAGTTGTTGGATGATGTTGTATGATACTACTTTGGACTCTTTAGAATTTTAAGATTTGGAATTAGTCCTTTGTTTAGATGCAGATGCAAGATTGACTGGTACCTTCAGGGCATTTGATGAACTTGATTTTTGATCTTGAAGAGTTACCTGAGCTTGAGATTGAGTGACTGCATTAGTTATCTTGTTATCTCTACCATTTTTTACAATGGTGATGACATTGCAATGTTTAGACATGCATGGTACTACCATGTTGATGACATCATTATTGCTAGAGTAAGTGTAATTGACTTTAGCACCCATGTTTTCTTTAGAAGATGAATCTCCTTGAGTGTGTTTCAGAAAAGGTTTTGTGAATGTTGTATGATCATTATTGGATTTATGGTTGTCAATCACAATTTCTCCAGCATCCATTTTTTCTTGAATAAGATGCTTTAGATGCATGCATTTATTGGTTTTATGATCCTTATTTTTATAGAAATCACAGAAATCAGTCTCCTTCAACCATTTAGGTTTGACTTTGGGGTCATATGGTTTGATCTTAGGTAATGTGATGATATTGTTTGCCAATAGAGTTTTCATGGAGGATTCCAAGGTCTCACCCAAAGGAGTGAACTTGCTCTTTGGTTTTGTAACCCATAGTTTATAGTCAGTTGACTTTTTAGTAGGTTCAATTGCCTTCATTTTTGAAGCTTTTATGGCCTGAGTGCCAATGGTGAGATTAAATGTTGGTACTTTGGGTGGAGCATTAATGTGATCAACAACACCATCGCTGATGACACTTTTATTTTTGTTCCACAATTTCCCCTTATCTTTGTTGTTGGCATTAGAACCTGAATCATACTTGTTCTCCTTATGAAGTGATATGTCTCCCTTACAAACAAGTACAGTTTCTATTTTAATGGCAGTTTCTACCATCTTGTCAAAAGAGGTATGATTCTGCATTGAAGATGATAATTGATTTCTAGAACTAGATTATTGATGAAGATCTCTAGTTTCTCATTTTTCAAAATTTGTCAAGCATAGAGTGAAAAATTCTTCCTCTAGTGTTTGAGGAAGGTTAGGAAGGGTCCCCCTAAATTTTGTTTCAGATTGCAAATATCGATCATTGTGACTGGATGTTGGATATTGTAGGAGTATTGTTGATAGAATAGTTTGATTAACTCCTTAAAAGTTTTGATGGTTGGAGGTATTTCAGAGAACCAGTTGATGGCTACTCCCCCCAAATATAATGGGAAGAGATGCATTAAGTATGTTGGTTCATGCATAAACTCCATGGATAAAGTGCAGAATTCCCTAACATGATCCCAAGGATCAAAATTTCTATCATATTTGTCATATTTGGGTAGTTTTACTCTTTTTGGGAATGGTGGCATGTACAAGCTTTGATCGAATGGAAATGGGAAAAAAACCTCCATAGAGAATTCTTTAGGTTCTTTCTCCTTTTCCATCTTGTTAAGCTTGACTTGTATAGCATGCATTTATTTCATGATAGTTGTGATGGGGGTTTCTTCCTCTTGTGTTATGATATTTTCAACATTAAAGTCTCAAGGAATTTTTTCTCCTTGTTGAGCTATTTGTAGGAAGTATGCCTATTTTTCTTCTTGTAAGAAGTGTTTCATCATTCTTTTAAAGAGGTCATCATCACAAAATCGTTCAATTTCTGATAGTGTAGGTTCTTGATCTCCACCATGATTGGATTGTTGGCCTTGCAAGCCCTATTTAGATCCTCCTTAAGACATGGTAGCACTTTGATTGAGATTTTGTGTTGATACAAGAGGGGTTGTGTGACCTCCTTTTAAGCAAAAATTTCCAAGGGTGTCTTCTTCGTAAAGATTGGTGTCATAAGGTTGATGTAAGGTCTAAATAATAAGAGATGATGAAGGTGATATCTTTGGTTCTTCTCTGGGTTTTCAGTGTGAAGAGGCTCTAGTTTCCACCATTAACCTTAGGTGAATCCAAAGAGCATGATAAGAGAACTGATAGATGATCTGAATTAGGAAATACTAGGTGACGCAACCTTGTTAAGATTGGTTTGAAAAAGATTGATTAGATGTAAATGAGGGATATTGTGCCTGAGATGTATGGGTAGATGCCCAAAAGATATTGGACATGAATTAACAACACTTAGCCATTTTAAGATGAAAAATTGAGGTTGTTCTAATAAGGTTTTTGACACAAGATGAGATGTGGTTCAGATTGATCAATCAGAGGACAAATCGAGCTAAATGGGTTACTTTAGAAATAAAAAGAAATGAATTCTCTTTTTCTCTGCTCTGTTCCTAACACAGTGAATATTCTAACAGAATTTGTATAGTAGCTACAAGTTGATTCAATTTTTGACAAAATTTAGACTTTCTAGCAATTATGGGTAAACTATCATACGACAATATCCAGGCTCGTACGACACAAAATGAGGTCTAGCACGATAATACAAAATATCGTACGACAATTGACACCAAGATTTTCTTTTCCTGGGGGTTTTTGACAATTCTCATATGACACAGTATGGCTTGTTGTACGATACTTGGGGGGTTCTAGTATGACACTTGCAGATCAAAATTACTTTTCATATGACAATTGGAGGCTCTGGATGATACTTGACACCAAAAAAGGATTTTTCTTTAGTTTTTCTAGATTTTTCAATCTTTTTGGTGTTTTTGGTTTCAATTGGTTTGCAAATTTCTCTGTCCAATTTTGAATATCTGTGTATTGGATTGTCTGAGGTTGTGTATCATAGCAATAGGCTCATAATCACAAAAAAAATGAGGGAACTGAATCAATGAATCAATCACACAAACCTTACCCTATCTAGGAGAAGAGATGTGTTACTTGCTCATTGACTTAGGAACACACTCAGAGACTCCTCAAAATATGCAAGTCCAAAAACATACAATGGATGTTGAAGCCCATATTAGCCAAGTTCAAGCATCAAAGACTGATCAATATGATGAGTGTATTGGGGTGATTACTATTCACCTCACACAAGCACTACAAATCATTTGGAGGAGGATATGTGCATGATCATGGTATGCCAAAAAGTGGTGATGTGAAAAAGAAGTCCTGATTGATAAATTTTTTGAAAAACAACTATAACTTTCAAAGAATATAATATTTTTGAAATTTGAAATATACATCACATTCTATGCTTCACCTACTACAATAATAATAAACAATTATTTCAATTTGATGAAGTTTAGACTAAGTTAAGGTAGTCAAACATGAGATTTTTTATATTCAAAAAAATTTGTTGCAGAAAAATCATAATTAATTATTTACTTGGAAAAAAAAACAAAAAAATATGCATCACATCCGAACATGATTCTATGAATTTTATCTATAATATTATAAAAAAATATTATCATTTGATTTTGTTTAAGGGTATGTACAGGATCATGGTATGCCAAAAAGTGGCGATGTGAAAAAAACTTATTTTCACTCATCCAAAAGAGAACAAATAGATTTGTTGACTTTTTGGTAGGCCTGGGTGTTAGTACACCTGGCCAAACCAAAATCCAAACCTGAAGGAAATATTGAATATTTGATATTATCAAATATCCAATAATATCAGATATCTGACATTTTCCAGTGAATACAAATCACTGTACCCAGCCACATTCAACATTTTTTCATTGCAAAAATGTTGAACGCAGCTAGGCTTTCGGATATCTGGTCCCATATCCCCTATCCAATTTTTCCCAAATTGCCTGGGTAAGTTTAGCTTCTATTTTTTATTATTTTAATTATTTTTTGTTATTTTTAAATATAAATATATAGTTTTTTATATAAAAATTAGGGTAGCAATGAGTTTTTGTATTATTTTTTAAAATTCATTATAATTATCTATTTTTTTTCCATTTCTATCAGACATGGAATTAGAAAACCCTCCTAATGATCCCGCAAATAATCCAGACCCACCTCCCAACAATCCTCGACCTCCAAAAGATGTACCTATCACAAACCCTCATTATTTAGAAGATCTAATAGGAGATAATCTAAATGAACTTAGAGGATTGGAAACCACATATGACAATATCCCCACATTGTGCCCCATGTTTATGACATTGAACACAATAATTGAAAAAATGGAGAAACTAACATAGCAACATAATGCTACACTTCTTTGGCGTGATTCCATGCACGCCCAGTTTGATGATGGGCTTTATTATGATGAATTCATGAACCTAAATATAACAAAACATGACATAGCTAATATTTTGTGGATCCTAAAACTGGTCTAAAAGTAGACCCTAAAAAAACCAAGTTGTCAATTAAATGGTGAAAAAATAGTACAATATGTGACAACTTTTGGGACCGTTGGTGGATGGTTTTTGATAGACCACCTCACAACAATTTGGATGTACCATTTTATTTTCTTAGAAAATTGTATGCTGAATTTGTGCTCGGTCACAAGGTGGATTATTGGAGTATGAGACAAAACTAGGGTGTAGGTTTAGGTGCTCCGCAAGATAGGCCATCGTCACAACAAGTGAAATCCCGCACATATGTCCCCCATCCTAAGATTTCACCACCTCCCACAGTGCAGCATCCAGACATTATTGTTGAGGCCAGCTCATAGACTATTCGAGCCATTCACATGTTGAGTGATCTACTAGTTATGTAGAGCACAACATTGTTGCCTCCTCATCCTGATGCTTCTAGTACTTCCACAAGCTCACATGTTTGTGTGGCCCACACTTTCATTATATGCAAGAATATTTGTCTTGGTCCCCTGACTGATAATGATACATATAGTTTTAGCTTCGATGGGGATGACTCTACATAGCACACTATAGGCACTAAAGTAGCTCATGGATATGTGCATCAGGAGCCTACAGTGCCATGGACTCCCATTGTTATGGTAAGGGTAAACCATTCACCTTTTACATTGTTTTTAAATTTTATTATTCATATTTTTAGTAGAATTTCCTTATAATAATTTCCCACTTATGTCTTTTTATCTGTTACATTTATGTTCAATTGATGACAGAGGAGGAGATGGCATAGGTGGAGGGTTCCACGCTTTTGGCCATATCATTTGGTCTTGACTCTTCCGTAGTACATATGTTTTAATGTACTCATTGGTTTCCTTTTAAATTATGATAATAGTATATGTACATTGTTTTCTAATTTTTATGATCATCTTTTACATACTAATGTAGGTGTCACCAGTTGCCATTGGGGGGCAATGTGAGGGGGTGCAGGTCTCAGTTGTTGATAAAGGAAAGGTAATTAAGTAATTTAGTTTGTTTATGCATACATGTATACTTGTCAATTATGCGTACTCATTTTTAATTTACATGGTTTATTTGATAGAGAGTGGCATGTGATGATGTCATGAGACCCTATTGTGATGATAGAGTCACAGGCATATCCATTCAGAGTGATAGCACCATGGTACATACATTTCTAAAGTTATTTATATACATTTTTCTATCAAGTATATGTAATATGGTCAAGTTATGATAATATGAAGTATTTGTTTGACTTTTGTAGGTCACTCCTAGTTTGAGGGAGCCAGAATGGCAAGGGTTTTTATTGATGATGACTCAGCCAACAATCCCTGAAGAAACGTCAATAGAGGTAAGTTTTAATGTTAATTCAGTTATTTTGTAAACATATATTTGCTACCAAGTTTTTAACATTAAATAGTATAACTTGTAGATCAATCTCATGTTCATAAACATATATAGGTGGGAGTCATCATTGGTGGCACTATTCTTGCACTACCAATAAGGACATATATTAGGTCTCCTGCCCACGGGAGGAGATAGAGAGGAGAGGTATATGAGAGTTAAATTTTAGTTTAAATTTTATTTATTATTGTTGACTATGATTCTGAATTGTAATCTAACTTGGGGTTTCACTTTTGTGTTTGAATGCAAGATCCATTAGAGCCAAAGAGTACTTCAAATAGGCTCCATTTTGATGATCCACCAGTAGAATAGGATGTCCTAGAAATATTTGTAGTTGAAATTCTTATTTTGAGATGTCATATGACATATTTTGAGATGGTGTATGCCACATTTTATCTAGATATGTTGACATATAATCATGAGGACAGAATTATTGTTCATTTTGATATATATATGAAACTTGATATTCAATCCAATTTGTTAATTGTGTGTTCATTTATTCATTGTTAGTATGTAAATATGTTTGTGTGTATGTACTCTTGTGTACAATTTATGCCTTAATTATATTCATGTATATTCAAATACAATATTCATAACCTAAATTCATGTGTATGGGCTACGTGCATGACTTAAGTGAATTCATGTTGTATGCTTTATAATTATGTGCTACATGTATGCTTCATGACTTAAGAAAATTTATGTGTACGCTTTATGTGCTACGTGTGTTCACACGTGTAATTCATCATTTGAGGTATATAAGGATATATATTAAAGTGGTTTCAAGGTTTTTAGACTTACCTTTTACTCCCAATGGCTAAAAGACCTCAAACTGGCCTAATTACATAATCAAACACCCTTTTGGCCATATCAAAACATATTGGTCTTTTGGACAAAATATCAGTACTTTGTTTGTACCCCTACAAATATAATAGGAATGCCTAAGAAACATGGTCTTGTAGGATCATCGATACCTCTCATGAGGTTTGAGTTATGAGGCTTGATAGTTTGCTGAATAATCATGCTTAGAGTAACTTTCAACTGACCCTCACTGCAAGTTTTGGCATCGAGGGAGACTGGCGTGCCAAATTCAAACAAATTTGAATCTCTTAGAATAGAGAGAGGTTATTGTAGGCCTAAAAAATGCCATCTTTTAGCATCTCATGAATCTCCAATACCTCTCATGGGGTCCAAGTTATGAGCCTCGAAAGTTCACTGTCCAATCATGCTTAGTGCACCTTGGGGACACTTTGGTCCGGCATGGTCTTGAATGTTCTACTGACTCAGTGGTTGAAATGTGGTTGTGCCTAGAATTTACCCACCCAACTAGAGCTAATGGAATAGTCCATTTGGTGCTAGGACAAATGGTTTGGAAGTAATCCATTGGTGCAACTTTCAATTGACCCTTACTGCAAGTTTTGGCATCGAGCGAGACTCACGTGCCAAATTTAAAAAAATTTAAATCTCCCAAAATGGAGAGAGGTTATTTATAGGCCTCAAAAATTCCATTCTGTAGCATCTCATGGATTTCTGATACCTCTCACAGGGTTCGAGTTACAAGACTCAAAAGTTCATTGTCCAATCGTGCTTAGTGCACCTTGGGGACACTTTGGTCCGGTGTGGTCTGGAACGTTTCGCTGACTCAGTGGTCAAAATGGGGTTGCTCCTAATGTTTACCCACACAATAAAAGCTAATGGAGCAGTCCATTCAGTGCCAGGATGAATGGTTTGGAAGTAATCCATTGGTGCAACTTTCAACTGACCCTTACTGTAAGTTTTGACATCAAGCGAGACTTGCGTGCCAAATTCAAACAAATTTGAATCTCCCAGAATGGAGAGATTTTATTGTAGGCCTCAAAAACATCATCCTATAGCATCTCATGGATTTTTGATACCTCTCATGGGGTTCAAGTTACGAGGCTCAAAATTTTTCTGCCTAATCATGCTTAGTGCACCTTGGGGACACTTTGGTTTGGCATGGTTGGGAATGTTCTGCTGACTCAGTGGTTGAAATGGGGTTGTTCCTAGCATTTACCTACCCAACTAGAGCTAATGGCATAGTCCATTTGATGTTAGGATGAATGGTTTGGAAGTAATCCATTGGTGCAACTTTCAACTAACCCTCACTGCAAGTTTTGGCATCAAGCGAGACTCGCGTGCCAAATTCAAACAAATTTGAATCTCCCATAATGGAGGGGTGTTATTGTATGCCTTAGAAATTTTTTCCTATAACATCTCACAGATCTTTGATAGCTCTCATGGTGTCTGAGTTACGAGGCTTGAAAGTTCACTGCCCAATCGTGCTTAGTGCACCTTGGGGATATTTTGGTCCAGCATGGTCCAAAACATTCTGTTGACTTAGTAGTCAAAATAGAGTTGTACCTAGTGTTTACCCACCCAACAAGAGATAATGGTGGAGTCCATTTGATGTCAGGATGAATGGTTTGGAAGTAATCCATTGGTGCAACTTTCAACTGACCCTCACTGCAAGTTTTAGCATCGAGCGAGATAGGCATGCCAAATTCAAAGAAATTTGAATCTCCCAGAATGGAGAGAGGTTATTGTAGGCCTTAGAAACACTTTCCTATAGCATCTCATTAATCTTTGATACCTCTCATGGGGTCCAAGTTATGAGACTTGAAAATTTGCTACCCAATTGTGCTTAGTGCACCTTGGGGACACTTTGGTCTGGTGTGGTCTGGAACATTTTGCTGACTCAATGGTCAAAATAGGGTTGTGCCTAGCATTTACCCACCCTACTAGAGCTAATGGAATAGTCCATTTGATGCCAAGATGAATGGTTTGGAAGTAATCCATTGGTGCAACTTTCAATTGACCCTCACTGCAAGTTTTGGCATTGAGTGAGACTCGCATGCCAAATTCAAACAAATTTGAATCTCCTAGAATAGAGAGAGGTTATTGTTGGCCTCAAAAATTTCATCTTGTAGCATCTCATGGATCTTTAATACCTCTCATGGGGTCTGAGTTATGAGGCTCGAAAGTTCTCTACCCAATCATGTTTAGTGCACCTTGGGGACACTTTGGTCCAGCATGGTTCGTAACATTCTGATGACTCAGTGATTGAAACAAGGTTGTGCCTAGCATTTACCCACCTAAGTGGAGCTAATGGCACAATCCATTTAGTGTTAGGATGAACGGTTTGGAAGTAATCCATTGGTGCAACTTTCAACTGACCCTCACTGCAAGTTTTGGCATCAAGTGAGACTCGTGTGCCAAATTTAAACAAATTTGAATCTCCTAGAATTGAGAGAGGTTATTGTAGGCCTTAGAAAATCCATCCTATAGAATCTCATAGATTTTTGATACCTCTCACAGGGTTTGAGTTACGAGCCTCAAAAGTTCACTGCCCAATCATGCTTAGTGCACCTTGGGGACACTTTAGTCCGGTGTGGTCCGAAACGTTCTTCTAACTCAGTGGTCAAAATGGGGTTGTGCCTACCATTTAACCACCCAACCGAAGCTAATGGAGTAGTCCATTTGGTGCTAGGATGCAATCCTTGAACACTATCCCTTCACCAGGGAATCATCATTTTACTTTGGACATATTTGACCAATTTTGACTCAATGACTCCAACTATTACATCATTTGATGATACAAATGTAATAGAATTAAGACAATAGAAATGTAGGGATACAAAATTAAGATGATACAAATTATATAAGGATACAACATTCATAGTAAGGAAACACATTTTTTGTGCTTTACATGGCATTAAGATGATACAAATGTGAGCTTTTAATATTTGCAAATCAACCTCATGGGCTCTTTTATATTTCCAATTTTGCATCTAATTTTTTATATAAAAAATTTGGCATCTAAATATGCACATTACATTCGATTGTTGTTTTTATATACAAAATTTGGCATCTAAATATGCACATTACATTTGATTGTTGTTTTTATATACAAAATTTGGCATCTAACTATGCACATTACATTCGATTGTTGGTTTTATATACAAAATTTGAAATCTAAATATGCAAATTACACAACTATATATAAAAAATAAGTGTCATTTTCACTCCAATCCCTACATTTGGAAGGCAGAAGAAAATTTAATAGAGAATATAAGAAGTGCCCTTTTGGCATCTAAATATGCAAATTATAGAACTATATTTTAACTTGAGTTGAACTTACCTATTGAAGTGTGCCTGAAGGGTCATCTCTTTTCTTGAGAGTATTTAGTATTGCTTCATGATCAGTAGTACTAATAGTCCAAAGTTCCTTTGTCTTTGGTTTTCCTTAATGTTTCAACAACTTAACATTGGCTACTATAACAAGGTGTGAATACATGAGAATGGTTTTGTGCTTCTCATAGTCTTCAAACATAGGAATGCCATTATTTCTAATCATATATGTGTGAAACCATGTTCCCACAACAACATGTGATCCTATTGGATATGTGAACATATCATCATCTATCATTGGTTGTGCAAGTTTCTGCTTTCCTCGTACACAATGTGCTAACTAGTAATCCGATCTCTCATCATTCCCTTCTGGTGCAACCAATGCAAAAACATGTCCTAGCTGTAGAAGATCTGAAAGATGGTCATAGTCAAGTGAACAATCCATGTCATCATTTATTATAGAGACTGTGAAAGATAAAGGAGTAAGATAATGTGGAACCCATGTATCAACCCACTCACTTGACTCAAACTGATCCCAATCACACTGAAGACAACTTAGACAATAACAAGCCAACTCTTGTGTCCAAATTGTCCATGTACCAGCAGTTGAGCTTTGAAATGAATGCATTTTTTAAGAATCTTTCACAATTTGACAATCCAACCTATCTCCTATTGTGCCCAACTCAACCAACCAAAAGAATATGTGCACTATTGAATCAAGAGTCCCCCCCTATGACAATGATGAAGTACACCAATCAACAATAGAATGAGCATCAATGAGGTCTACACATGAAATCCTCAGTTTCTCCTTAACTAGAGCTCTTTTTATGCATGCACCTGCTCCATCATGCTCCCCTTTTCCATGACCGGCCTCAAAAAAACTCTAAATATGAGGTACACCTCTCTCTACATGCATACTACATAACCAATAAAACATACGAGCATTTTTCAATTGACCTACGCAATTATTGACCAAATGAGATGTCTATCCATAGCAATATTATTTTCCTGCACCCACTCAAAATAATTCTCAAAGAAATGTTGGAAAAACTCAGATGAGTGCAATCTATCATCGCTCATATAAAAATGGTACTCTTTCATTATATTTCAGTCATCTTCTATACTATCAGGGGAATGCCTATATGTTATGTGTACAAAAATAGAAACCTGAATAGAATTGTAATATTGAGCTTGCAACTCATTTTGGGGCTGCAATGTATAGTTCTCTGCAAAGTTAACAACTAATATAATAGTGCCAATGAGGAAAGTTTCCTTACACATCCTGAATTGTTGATCCAAACACTGAGACCTATGACTATGCCTTGCATACTTGTAAAAAAGATTCTTCCTGAAATCTGAAATAAAATCAGCTACCTTGCATTCTTTAGTAACCAACTCACATCTAGAGCCTTCACCTCCACTTTTTAATGTATATTTAATGGTTTCATATACCTTTTTGTGGACAACTATCTTTCTAAAATCATGTTCACAACCCTCATGAAAACATTCAACAAAATTCACTAGGCCACCACACTCTAAGCACTTGTCATTTAAGCAATCTTTTTTATAAAAGAAACATCCATCATCTCTAGGACATAAAAAATGATCTAGCAAGTCTCTTGATGATTTTGGAAGATCACTTTCACCACACTCCTCCAACATTTCACTACTATGCAAATTAGAATGAATGGATCGTAAAAATTCATGGTGCATTGAAAACTCCACATGATATTTGCAACAACAAGTATTTCGAATCTTAAGAGGCACACAAAAAAAAGGCTTCAGGGCTTCAAAATCTCTTTGTGATATTTGCAATGTTGGATGTGTCTCACAAAATTTTCTGAACAACATTGTTTGACTCACCTCCAAATAATGTTTCGGATGCAGGGTGCGGTCTCGAATGCCAATTCTCAACTTCAAGACATCCTTCACATTTGGTGACACTCTTGAGTTAGATTGCCAAAACAGTTGAATTTGATCCTTCATAGCATCGGTAAGCTTCTTATCACAATGTAAAAGTCTCCCACCATAAGCCCATGTATCATTTTGAAGGGGATCATCAAGTCTTTCTCTTCTTGCAAGTGCTCTATCCAAAGTTTTACGATTTAGATTCAAGTCAACACAAGTTTGTTTCATCAAACGAGCCTTTCTCAAATGATGACTTAACAAAGAGGTTGTAATAACTCTCCTAGTAGCTCTCTTATCTTTTTCCTTGGTAGTCTTCCCAATGGAATTGAGAGCACTAAAAATATTTTTCTCAACAATAGCATTCCACTCCTTTTTCTTGTTCACACTAATCTTCAATTTGACTAGTATATGTCTCACCTTCTGCATCTTTAACAATTGCACAAACATTTGACATTTCTCAACCAACGTCTTTTGCCTAAAAAATTGATCAAAAAGTTTTGAAACCCACATCGAACATTTCTTTTTGATCTCTTTCCATCAAAATTGCTCATTATGTTCTCATCAATTTCAAGTAACCATTTAGTTCTTCTTGAAGGTTTCAATTTTGAAGTTTGTCTTTCTTCCTGTGAAGGGACTTCATTTCTCATATAATTTGGAGATGTGTAACATTGATTTGGTTCTTCTGCACCATTATCATTGTCAATTCCTTCATATTCAATCAGTGGATTATCATTGGCAATGTCCACACTTCCATTGGCCACATCTACATGTTCATTTTCAAAACCTACATTTTCATCTTCAAAACCTAAATTCTCATTTTGAAAACCTACATTTTCATCTTCAAATTCATATTCTTCACTTGAAACCACATTCAAAGGTGGGTCTATGCTAACATCTTCATTCATATTTAACAATCCTTGTCTCTTATTCTGATGGGAAACCCTATCCATTTCTTTGTACACTTCAACATCTTCATTTGTGAGTCTCCTCTTTCGTTTATGCTTTCGACGACTACTACTCCCCATAGTTAGACCAAAAAGTAGATGCAAATACCTTTGGTAATAGAGAAAATCTCCCCCAAAAAAGATGAAATACCTTTGGTAATCGAGAAAATCACCCCACAAAAAGATGAAATACCTTTGCTAATATAGAAAATCACCCCAAAAAAAGATGAAATACCCTTGGTAATCAAGAAAATCACCCCCAAAAAAGATGAAATACCTTTGGTAATAGAGAAAATCACCCCAAAAAGTGGCTTTTTGTCTTCTTACTGCAACTCAAATCTGTAATTCAAGAAAAACACATGACTCTTTGGAGGGACCTAAAGAATCTTGTTTTTTTTTAACACCACTGAAAAGAATTAGATATCTGATATTATCGGATATCTGATATCTTACTCTTTCGCTTTCTCACTCTCACTCTCCTCTCTCCTCTCTTTCTCTCCTCTCTCCTCTCTCTCTCTCACCTAGAGAGAGAGAGAGAGATCTCACTCACCTTTCTCTCTCCTCTCTCCTCTCTTTCTCTCTCTCACCTAGAGAGAGAGAGATCTCACTCACCTTTCCATCTCCTCTCTTTCTCTCCTCTCTCCTCTCTTTCTCTCTCTCACCTAGAGAGAGATAGAGAGACGAGAGAGAGAGGAAGAGAGAGAGAGAGGAGAGAAGAGAGAAAGAGATAGAGAGAGAGGAGAGAAGGAGATGAGAGAGAGAGAGAGAGAGAGAGAGAGAGAGGAGAGAAGAGAGAAAGAGATAGAGAGAGAGAGAGAGAGAGAGAGAGAGAGATCTCACTCACCTTTCTCTCTCCTCTCTTTCTCTCCTCTCTACCCTCTTTCTCTCTCTCACCTAGAGAGAGAGAGACAGAGAGAGAGGAGAGAGATAGGAGAGAGATGAGAGAGAGACACTTGATAAGGCATACTAGGACCCCTAGGAAGTCCTCATGACCCCTTTTGACATATTTGAATTCTCAAGTGTGTCCTAAGGGGTTGTAGGACCTATTAGGACATACTTGAGGGTTCTAATGTGTTGAAAGGGGTCATGGAGACTTCCTAGGGGTCCTAATGCATGATAAGGCATACTAGGACCCCTAGGAAGTCCTCATGACCCCTTTCGACACATTTGAATGCTCAAGTGTGTCCTAAGGGGTCCCCTTAGGACACACTTGAGCATTCAAATGTGTTGAAAGGGGTCATGAGGACTTCCTAGGGGTCCTAACACATGATAAGGCATACTAGGACCCCTAGGAAGTCCTCAAGACCCCTTTCGACACACTTGAATGCTCAAGTGTGTCCTAAGGGGTTGTAGGACCCCTTTCGACACATTTGAATGCTCAAGTGTGTCCTAAGGGGTCGTAGGATCCCTTAGGACACACTTGAGCATTCTAATGTGTTGAAAGGGTTCATGGGGACATCCTAGGGGTCCTAACATGTGATAAGGAGTACTAAGACCCCTAGGAAGTCCTCATGAACCCTTTTGACACATTTGAATGCTTGACTATGTCCTAAGTAGTTGTAGGACCCCTTAGGAAACACTTGAGCATTCTAATGTGTCAAAAGGGGTCATGGGGACTTCCTAGGGGTCCTAACACATGATAAGGCATACTATGACCCCTAGGAAGTCCTCATGACCCAATTTGACACATTTGAATGCTCAAGTGTGTCCTAAGGGGTCATAGGACCCCTTAGGACACACTTGAGCATTCTCATGTGTTGAAAGGGGTCATGGGGACTTCCTAGGGTTCCTAACATATGATAAGGCATACTAGGACCCCTAGGAAGTCCTCATGACCCCTTTCAACACATTTGAATGCTCAAGTTTGTCCCAAGAGGTTGTAGGACCCCTTCAAACACACTTGAGGGTTCTAATGTGTCGAAAGGGGTCATGGGGACTTCCCAGGGGTCCTCATGCAGCAGTGGTCAGCAGAAGCCTCCAAACAATGTGTAATGGCAAGAATCCAATTCCTCAACACCCAAGGTGAAGGATTCAAGTGCTAGATACATATCATAGGTATGATAAAAGGATTGGGAGAAGGTTATGACAACTCTACAATGCAATATAACCTAATCACTAGGTTTGCCAAAGTCCCAAGTACCAACAACCAAGAGTTTACTAAGAGGTCTCCTTAGGGAAATAAATGCTCAAACCCCATGAAATGGATACTAAGACTAAGTTTGGATTATAAAAATTTATTTGGCCTATTTAGTTCTCATTTTGATAGTTCCAATGGTTCTTTCACCATTGAGCAACTCATAAGGTTATGTTGTTGCACAAACCTAGGATTTAGCTTGTAGCCTTTTGAAACTAGTATCTTGAACCTAGTTGAAAATCCTTCCAAACAAGGTGTAGATCAGATTGAGGATCTTGATACCCTTTTGGGGCTTATGGAACATATCCAAGCACTAGGACTTGAAACCAAAAGGAGGTTACTATTTTAGCCAATTTGATGACAGGGCTAATAGGCCTAATTAGGGCTAGTTTTCACTACAAGTGTCTCTTCCTCCAAGCCAATGCCAAGATCAATGATGGGATCCTTTGGGGGTATGTATAAAGGTTTCAAATCCTAAGTTTTGGGTCTTGGTGAATCCCCAATTGGATTTTATCATCACTGTCCTAAGTCACAGTTAGGTGCACATATGAGCCTGTACACCTAGGGCTTTGTGGCAAACTCACCTCCCTAAAAACCTCCACCTCTAACATACATTTTATGAAAGAATACAAAAAAAGGTTTCATTCCACCAAGGTTCATCAAATTCCCATGGTGGAATAGGGTCAAAAGAGTGAGCCCTATCTGAAATTTGCTGGAGAAACCCTCAATTCGGGTCACCACACAAAAACCTTGATATCTTCTGATCTAGGATGAATTAGATCCTGAGACCAACTGCATTTGAAATTAGATTGAACACAAAAACTCCCCAACTTAAACACTCATGCATGCAAGTTTTTACACGTCTATACTAGGGCATTATTCTCAAGGATTACAGGGAAAATGGTTGATTTTATTGATTGGTTGCCAAATTACATGTCTCTATCTTATCACCCACCTATAAGGTCTTATATAGGATACTCCAAACAATTAAATGAGTGGAATGAACCAAATAGCCATTTGGGAGGGTTAATTACATGTGTTTGACAACTTTTAGAAAGTTTCTCGAAAGTTGCATGACAACTTTTATAGTAACTTTTGCGTAAGTTGCAAAATTGCACAACTAGTGACCAAAATTGGTCCTAACCTTAACCAATGATCCAACATGGATCAAAGACCTTAAAAACATAAAAGAAACTCAGATCCTAAGATCTAAGGCCCATTGACCACTTTTGACCATAGCTAGCTAGGGGCTTATAATTGAGCCAATCCTGGAGCTAGGCCTCACAACTTGGTCTAGGTGCCTGATTAGAAACTCTAAGAAACTAGATGTGTTTAGGATCCTTAGTGGTGTTGTTTGATGATTTTAGAGTAGGTGCTCCTACACCAGGTCCTAACACATGATAAGGTGTACTAGGACCCCTAGGAAGTCCTCATGACCCCTCTCGACACATTTGAATGCTCAAGTGTGTCTTAAGGGGTCCTAGGACCCCTTAGGACACTTGAGCATTCTAATGTGTCGAAAGGGGTCATGAGGACTTCCTATGGGTCCTAACACATGATAAGCTATACTAGGACCAATAGGAAGTCCTCAAGACACCTTTCAACACATTTGAATGCTCAAGTGTGTCCTAAGGGGTCGTACAACCTCTTAGGACACACTTCAGCATTCTAATGTGTTGAAAGGGGTCATGGGGACTTCCTAGGGGTCCTTACACGTGATAAGGCATACTAGGACCCCTAGGAAGTCCTCATGGCCTCTTTCGACACATTTGAATGCTCAAGTGTGTCTTAAGGGGTCGTAGGACCCCTTAGGACACACTTGAGCATTCTAATGTGTCGAAAGGGGTCATGGGGAATTCCTAGGGGTCCTAATGCATGATAAGGCATACGAGGACCACTAGCAAGTCCTCAAGACCCCTTTAGATACATTTGAATGCTCGAGTGTGTCCTAAGGGGTCGTAGCAAGTCCTCAAGACCCCTTTAGATAAATTTGAATGCTTAAGTGTATCCTAAGGGGTCGTAGGACCCCTTAGGAGACACTTGAGAGTTCTAATATGTTGAATGGGGTCATGAGGTATTCCTAGGGTTCCTAACGCATGATAAGGCATCCTAGGACCCCTAGGAAGTCCTCATGACCCCTTTTGAAACATTGGAATTCTCAAGTGTGTCCTAAGGGGTTGTAGAACAACTTAGGATACACTTGAGCATTCCAATGTGTCGAATGGGGTCATGGGGACTTCCAAGGGGTCCTAACACATGATAAGGTGTACTAGGACCCCTAGGAAGTCCACATGACCCCTTTTGACACATTGGAATGCTCAAGTGTGTCTTAAGGTGTCGTAGAACCCCTTAGGACATAATTGAGCATTCTAATATGTTGAATGGGGTCATGGGGACTTCCTCAAGGTCCTAACACATGATAAGGCATACTAGGACACCTAGGAAGTCCTCATGAACCCTTTTGACACATTGGAATGCTCAACTATGTCATAAGGGGTTGTAGGACCCCTTAGGACATAGTCAAGTATTCTAATGTGTCAAATCGGGTCATGGAGCCTTCCTAGGGATCCTAACGTGTGATAAGGCATACTAGGACCCCTAGGAAGTCCTCATGACCCATTTAAAAATGTTTGAATACTCAAGTGTGTCCTAAGGGGTTGTAGGACACCTTAGGACACACTTGAGCATTCTAATGTGTTGAAAGGGGTCATGGGGACTTCCTAGGGGTCTTAACGCATGATAAGTAATACTAGAACCCCTAGGAAGTCCTCAAGACCCCTTTCGATACATTTGAGTGCTCAAGTGTGTCCTAAGGGGTCATACAACCCCTTAGGACACACCTGAGGGTTCTAATGTGTTGAATGGGTTCATCGAGACTCCATAGGAGTCCTAACATGTCATAATGCATACTAGGACCCCTAGGACATCCTCATGACCCCTTTCGACATATTGTAATGCTCAAGTGTGTCCTAAGGGGTCATAGGACCCCTTAGGACACACTTGAGCTTTCCAATGTGACAAATGGGGTCATGGGGACTTCCTAGGGGTTCTAATGCCTGATAAGGTTTACTAGGAACCCTAGGAAGTCCTCATGACTCCATTAGACACATTCGAATGCCTAAGTCTATCCTAAGGGGTTGTAGGAACCCTTAAGAAACACTTGACCATTTGAATGTGTCAAATTGGGTAATGGGGAATTCCTAGGGGTCCTAACATGTGATATGGTATACAAGGACCCCTAGGAAGTCCTCATGATGCCTTTTGACATAGTTAAATGCTCAAGTGTGTCCTGAGTGGTCGGAGGACCCCTTAGGACACACTTGAGCATTATTATATTTAAAAAGGGTTCATGGGGACTTCCTATGGGTCCTAACACATGATAAGGCATACTAAGACCTCTAAGAAGTCCTCATGACCCCTTTTGACACATTTGAATGCTCAAGTGTGTCCTAAGGGGTCGTAATATCCCTTAGGAAACACTTGAGGGCTATAATGAGTTTAAAGGGGTAATGGGGACTTCCTAGGGGTCCTAACATGTGATAATGCATACTAGGACCCCTAGGAACTCATCGTGATCCCTTTCGACACATTTGAATGCTCAAGTGTGTCCTAAGGGGTAGTAGGACCCCTTAGGAAAAACTTGAGAATTATAATGTGTGGAAAGGGGTCATGAGGACTTCCTAGGGGTCCTAACATATGATAAGGTGTACTAGGACCCCTAGGAAGTCCCCATGACCCCTTTCAACACACTTGAATGCATGAGTGTGTCCTAAGGGGTCGTAGGACCTATTTCGACACATTTGAATACTAAAGTGTGTCCTAAGGGATTGTAGGACCCCTTACAACACACTTGAGCATTCTAATTTGTTGAAAGGGGTCATGGAAACTTCCTAGGGGTCCTAACACATCATAAGGAATACTAGGACCTATAGAAAGTTCTCATGACCCCTTTTGACATATTTAAATGCTCAAGTGTGTCCTAAGGGGTCATAGGACCCATTAGGACACACTTGAGCATTCTAATGTGTCGAAAGGGGTCATGGGGACTTCTTAGGGGTCATAACACCTGATAAGGCATAGTAGGACCTCGAGGAAGTCCGCAAGACCCCTGTCAACACATTTGAATGCTCAAGTGTGTCCTAAGGGGTTGTAGGACCCCTTACGACACACTTGAGGGATCTAATGTGATGAATGGAGTCATGAGGACTTCCTAGGGGTCCTAATGCGTGATAAGAAATACTAGGATGGCTAGGAAGTCATCATGACCCCTTTCAACACATTGGATTGCTCAAGTGTGTCCTAAGGGGTCATGGGATCCCTTACGACACACTTGAGCATTCTTATGTATCGAATGTTTTCATGGGGACTTCCTAGGGGTCCTAACGCATGATAATGTGTACTAGGACCCCTAGGAAGTCCTCCTGACCCCATTCGATGCATTTGAATGCTCAAGTGTGTCCTAATGTGCTGTAGGATCCCTTAGGACACACTTAAGCATTCTAACATGTTGAAAGGGGTCATGAGGACTTCCTAGGGGTCCTAATGCATGATAAGGCATACTAGGACCCCTACGAAGTGCTCAAGATCCCTTTCAACAAACTTGAAAGCTTAATTCTATCCTAAGGGGTCGTAGGACGCCTTTCGACACATTTGAATGCTCAAGTGTGTCCTAAGGGGTTGTAGGATACCTTACGACACACTTGAAAATTCTAATATGTCGAAAGGGGTCATGGTGACTTCCTAGGGGTCATAACACATGATGAGGAGTACTAAGACCCCTAGGAAGACCTCATGAATCCTTTTGACACATTTGAATTTTGAAGTGTGTGCTTAGTGGTTGTAGGACCCCTTAGGACACACTTGAGCATTCTAATGTGTGAAAAGGGGTGATGGGTGTAATACCCCAAAATTGGCACCTATTTAATTTCATCAATTTTGGTGCATTATCTCAATTTTACATCACCAAAGTCCTAGTTCCCTAGGCAATTTTCTCTCTCATATCTGACTTAATTTGACTTGATGTCAATTGCAAAGACCATAAATTGCAATAATCAAATGCTAAAATAATTCTTAAGTCGTAGACTTTATTTGGCTAAATAATCTCTATGATAAGTTAATTTAATTATGAAGTCCTAAGTACTTTTAATTAAATTAAACTCCACCCCCTTTAGCTAAATACCCTTGAAAGGAATTAATAAATATTTAGTTAAATTGAATGGACATCTCTTTATTTGAATTTAATAATTCAAATTACTCGAAAGGTCACTCCCCACATGTGGCAAATTTCATTCTTTTAATTAAATAATTCATACCTTTTTGTCTCAAAGGGGAATGAAGAGTCAGGAGTTTCAAATCAAGAAACTCTTCATTCCTCTCCCGAGCTTTTCTATTTAATGAGCCTCTTCTTCTCATTCGAAAAAAAGACAATTTTGAGAGTAAAGGCACTATAGTGAATTTTGATTGAATTTCAAGCTTTCATTTACAACTAGTTTAATTTCTCATTTTATGTGTAATTGCATTTCTCATTTAGATTAAATTTGTTTAATTATTCTTAGATTAAGATCATTTTTATTCCAAAATCAAATAAAAATCTGCATTTCATATTTCCTTTCAAGTACTTTAGATTAATTGCATATTTCTCTCAAAGTATTCTTAGATTAATTGCATTCATCTTAGTTTGATTCTAAGCTTTGCATATCATCTTTATGGCTTTCTTGGAAAATCCTCCGTTGTACTAGCGGTCTGATGGTTGTTGGTTCTCCAATCTGAGAGTGATTATACACCCCGCCTGCATAGGAGGCAATAGGTCGCTTCCTCATGAATTTCAGATTGAATAATTCATATTCTCTTCGTAATTTGACCATAGGAGTAATGACTATGTTGCGTATGTGGTTGATTTAGAGGTCACATTCAAGCACACACAATGGGGACTTCCTAGGGGTCCTAACACGTGATAAGGCATACTAGGACCCCTAGGAAGTCCTCAAGACCCCTTTCGACACATTTGAATGCTCAAGTGTGTCCTAAGGGGTTTTAGGACCCCTTAGGAAACACTTGAGAGTTCTAATATGTTGAATGGTGTCATGATGTACTCCTAGGGGTCCTAACACATGATAAGGCATCCCAAGACCCCTAGGAAGTTCTCATGACCCCTTTCAACACATTGGAATGCTCAAGTGTGTCCTAAGGGTTTGTAGGACAACTTAGGACACACTTGAGCATTATAATGTGTCAAATAGAGTCATGGGGACTTGCAAGGGGTCCTAACGCATGGTAAGGCATACTAGGACCCCTAGGAAGTCCTCATGATCCATTTTGACACATTGGAATGCTCAAGTGTGTCTTAAAGGGTTGTAGGACCCCTTAGGATACAATTGAGCATTCTAATGTGTTGAATGGGGTCATGGGGACTTCCTTGAGTTCAAAACATGTGATAAGGCATACTAGGACCCCCAGGAATTCCTTGTGAACACTTTTGACACATTGGAATGATCAAGTGTGTCCTAACAGATCGTAGGACCCCTTAGGACACATTTGAGTATTCTAATTTGTCAAATGGGGTCATGGGGCCTTCCTCGGGGTCCTAACGCATGATAAGGCATACTAGGACCCCTAGGAAGTCCTCATGACCCCTTTTCAAAATATTTGAATGCTCAAGTGTGTCCTAAGGGATTGTAGGACACCTTAAGATACACTTGAGCATTCTAATGTGTCGAAAGGCATCATGGGGACTTCCTAGGGGTCCTAATGCATGATAAGTCATACTAGAACCCCTAGGAAGTCCTCAAGACCCCTTTTGATAGATTTGAGTGGTCAAGTGTGTCCTAAGGGGTCATACAACCCCTTAGGACACACCTAAGGGTTCTAATGTGTTGAATGGCATCATTGGGACTTCATAGGAGTCCTAACATAGGATAATGCATACTAGCACCCCTAGGAAGTCCTCATGACCCCTTTCGACACATTGGAATGCTCAAGTGTGTCCTAAGGGGTCGTAGGACCCCTTTGGACACACTTGAGGTTTCTAATGTGCCAAATGGGGTCATGGGGACTTCCTAGGGGTCCAAATATATGATAAGGTGTACTAGGACCCCTACAAAGTCCTCATGACTCAATTAGACACTTTAGAATGCTCAAGTGTGTCCTAAGGGGTCGTAGGACCCCTTAAGAAACACTTGACCATTCAAATGAGTCAAATTAGCTAATGGGGAATTCCTAGGGGTCTTAATGCATGATAAGGCATACTAGGACCCCTAGGAAGTCCTTGTGATGCCTTTTGACATAGTTGAATGCTCAAGTGTGTCCTAAGTGGTCGAAGGACCCCCTAGGAAACACTTGTGCATTCTAATAATTTGAAAGGTGTCATGGGGACTTCCTACGAGTCCTAACATGTGATAAGGCATACTAAGACCTCTAAGAAGTCCTCATGACCCCTTTTGACATATTTGAATGCTCAAGTGTGTCCTAAGGGGTCATAGCATCCGTTATGAAACACTTGAGGGTTGTAATGTGTTGAAAGGGGTAATGGGGACTTCCTAGGGGTCCTAACACATGATAAGGCATACTAGGACCCCTAGGAACTCATCGTGACCTCTCTCAACACATTTGAATGCTCAAGTGTGTCCTAAGGGCTAGTAGGACCCCTTAGGGAAAACTTGAGCATTCTAATGTGTGGAAAGGGGTCATGAGGACTTCGTAGGGGTCCTAACGCATGATAAGGTGTACTAGGAACCATAGGAAGTCCTCAAGACCCCTTTAAACACACTTGAATGCTTAAGTGTGTCCTAATGGGTCGTAGGACCCCTTTCAACACATTTGAATACTCAAGTATGTCCCAAGGGATTGTAGGACCCCTTATGACACACTTGAGCAATCTAATTATTTGAAAGGGGTCATGGGGACCTGTTAGGGGTCCTAACACATGATAAGGCATACTAGGACCTATAGGAAGTTCTCATGACCCCTTTCAACATATTTGAATGCTCAAGTGTGTCCTAAGGCATTGTAGGACCCTTTAGGACACACTTGAGGGTTCTAATGTGATGAATGGGGTCATGATGACTTCCTAGGGGTCCTAACGAGTGATAAGGGATACTAGGATGGATAGGAAGTCCTCATGACCCCTTATGACACATTGGAATGCTCAAGTCTGTCCTAAGGGGTTGTGGCATCCCTTACAGAACACTTTAGCATTCTAATGTTTCGAATGGGGTCATGGGGACTTCCTAGGGGTCCTAACACATGATAAGGTGTACTAGGACCCCTAAGAAGTCCTCCTAACCCCTTTTGATGCATTTGAATGCTCAATTGTGTCCTAATGGGTCGTAGGATCACTTAGGACACACATAATCATTTTAACATGTCAAAAGGGGTGATGAGGACATCCTAGGGGTCTTAATGCATGATAAGGCATACTAGGACCCCTACGAAGTGCTCAAGACCCCTTTCGACCAACTTGAAAGCTCAATTATATCCTAAGGGGTTGGAGGACCCCTTTCAACACATTTGAATGCTCAAGTGTGTCGTAAGGGGTTGTAGAATACTTTACAACACACTTGACCATTCTAATATGTCGAAAGGGGTAATGGGGACTTCATGGGGTCATAATGTGTGATAAGGAGTACTAAGACCCCTTGGAAGACCTCATGAACCCTTTAGACAGATTTGAATTCTCAAGTGTGTGCTCAATGGTTGTAGGACCCCTTAGGACACACTTGAGCATTCTAATGTGTCAAAAGGGGTGATGTGGACTTCCTAGGGGTCCTAACACATGATAAGGCATACTAGGACCCCTAGGAAGTCCTCAAGACCCCTTTTGACACATTTGAATGCTCAAGTGTGTCCTAAGGGATCGTAGGACCCCTTAGGAAACACTTGAGGGTTCTAATGCTTTGAATGGGGTCATCATGACTTCCTAGGGGTCCTAACATGTGATAAGGCATACTAGGACCCCTACAAAGCCCTCATGACCCCTTTCGACACATTGAAATGCTTAAGTGTTTCCTAAGGGGTCATAGGACAACTTAGGACACACTTGAGGGTTCTAATGTGTTGAATGGGGTCATGGAGAATTCCTAGGGGTCCTAACACATGATAAGGCATACTAGGACCCCTAGGAAGTCCTCATGACCCCTTTTGACACATTGGAATGCTCAAGTGTTTCTTAAGGGGTCGTAGGACCCCTTAGGACACAATTGACAATTCTAATATGTTAAATGGGGTCATGACAACTTCCTAAGGGGTTTTAGGATCCCTTAGGACACACTTGAGGGCTCTAATGTGTCGAAAGGGGTCATGGGGACTTCTTAGGTGTCCTAACATGTGATAAGGCTAACTAGGACACTTAGGAAGTCCTCGTGACCCCTTTTGACACACTTGAATGCTTAGGTGTGTCCTTAGGGGTTGTAGGACCCCTTAGGACACACTTGAGAATTTTAATGTGTTGAAAGGGGTCATGAGGATTTCCTAGGGGTCCTAAAACATGATAAGGCATACTAGGACCCCTAGGAAGTCCTCAAGACCCCTTTAGACACATTTGAATGCTAAATTGTGTCCTAAGATGTCCTAGGACCCCTTTGGACACACTTGAATGCTCAAGTTTGTCGTAAGGGGTCGTAGGACCCCTTAGGACAAAATTGAGCATTCTAATGTGTTGAAAGGGGTCATGGGGACTTCCTAGGGGTCCTAACATGTGATAAGGTGTACTAGGACCCCTAGGAAGTCCTCAAGACCCCTTTTGACAAATTTGAATGCTCAAGTGTGTTCTAAGGGGTTGTAGGACCCATTAGGACACACTTGAGGGTTCTAATGTGTCGAATGGGGTCATGCAGACTTCCTAGGGGTCCTCATGTGTGATAAAGCATACTAGGACCCCTAGGAAGTCCTCATGACCCTTTTCAACACATTGGAATGTTCAAGTGTGTCCTAAGGGGTCGTAGGACCCCTTAGGACAAACTTGAGGGTTCTAATGTGTCCAATGGGGTCATCAGGACTTCCTAGCCATCCTAACATGTGATAAGGCATACTAGGACACTTAGGAAGTCCTCTTGACCCCTTTGACCACTTTGAAATGCTCAAGTGTGTCCTAAGGGGTCGTAGGAGCCCTTAGGAGACACTTCAGCATTCTAATTTGTCGAAAGGGGTCATGGGGACTTCCTAGGTGTCCTAATGCATGATAAGGTGTAATAAGACCCCTGGGAAGTCCTCATGACCTCATTCAACACATTAGAAAGCTCAAGTGTGTCCTACGGGTTCCTACGACCCCTTAGGACACACTTGAGCTTTCTAATGTGTCGAATGGGGTCATGAAGACTTCCTAAGTGTCCTAACGCATGATAAGGCATACTAGGACACATAGGAAGTCCTCATAACCCCTTTGGACACATTTAAATTCTCAAGTGTGTCCAAAGGGGTTGTAGCACCCTTTAGGACATGCTTGAGCATTCTAATGTGTCGAAAAAGGTCATTGGGACTTCCTAGGGGTACTAATTTGTTGAAAGAGGTCATGGGGACTTCCTAGGGATCCTAACATGTGATAAGGCATACTAGGACCCCTAAGAAGTCCTCAGGACCCTTTTGGACACGTTAGAATGCTCAAGTGTGTGCTAGGGGGTCATAGGACCCATTAAGACATGCTTGAGCATTCTATTGTGTCGAAAGGGGTCATGGGGACTTCCTAGGGGTCCTAATGCATGATAAGGTATACTAGGGCCCATAGGAAGTTCTCAAGACCCCTTTCGATACATTTGAGTGCTCAAGTGTGTCCTAAGGGGTTCTACAACACCTTGGGACACACTCAAGGATTATAATGTGTCGAATGGGGTTATTAGGAGTTCATAGGGGTCCAAACATGTGATAAGGCATACTAGGACCCCTAGGAAGTCCTCATGACCCCTTTCGACACATTTGAATGCTCAAGTGTGTCCCAAGGGGACCCCTTACGACACACTTGAGCATTCCAATGTGTCAAAAGGGGTCATGAGGACTTCCTAGGGGTCCTGAGACATTATAAGGCATACTAGGACTCCTAAGAAGTCCTCATGACCCAATTCGACACATTGGAATGCTCAAGTGTGTCCTAAGGGGTTGTAGGACCCCTTAGGAAACACTTGAGCATTCAAATGTGTCGAATGGGGTCATGGGGACTTCCTAGTTGTCCTAACATGTTATAAGGTGTAATAATACATCTAGGAAGTCCTCATGACCCCATTCAACACATTTGAATGCTCCAGTGTGTCCTCAAGGATCATAGGACCCCTTAGGACACACTTAAGCATTCTAACATTTTGAAAGGGGTCATGGGGATTTCCTACATGTCCTAACATGTGATAAGGCATACTAGGACCCCTAAGAATTCCACATGACCCCTTTTGACACATTTGAATCCTCAAGTGTGTCCTAAGGGTTTGTAGGATCCCTTAGGACACACTTGAGGGCTCTAATGTGTCGAAAGGGGTCATGGGGACTTCCTAGGGGTCATAACATGTAATAAGGCATACTAGGACACTTAGGAAGTCCTCATGACCCCTTTCGACACATTTGAATGGTCAAGTGTGTCCTTAGGGGTCGTAGTACCCCTTAGGACAAATTTGAGCATTCTAATGTGTTGAAAGGGGTCATGAGGACTTCCTAGGGCTCCTAACACATGATAAGGCATACTAGGACCCCTAGGAAGTCGTCATGACCCATTTTGACAAATTTTAATGCTGTTTGTCCTAAGCAGTCCTAGGACCCCTTAGGACACACTTGAGCATTCTAATGTGTCAAAAGGGGTCATTGGGAATTCCTAGGGGTCCTATCACTTGATAAGGCATACTAGGACCCAAAGGAAGTCCTCATGACCCCTTTCAACACATTTGAATGCTCAAATGTGTCCTATGGGGTCATAGGACACCTTAGGACTCATTTGAGGGTTCTAATGTGTCGAAAGAGGTCATGGGGACTTCCTAAGAGTCCTAACATGTGATAAGACATACCAAGACTCCTATGAACTAATCATGACCCCTTTTGACACATTTGAATGCTCAAGTGTGTCCTAAGGGGTAGTAGTACCCCTTAGGACACACTTGAGCATTCTAATGTGTCGAAAGGGGTCATGAGGACTTCCTAGAAGTCCTAACATTTGATATGGCATACTAGGACCCCTAGGAAGTCCTCAAGACCACTTTCCACACATTGGAATGCTTGAGTGTGTCCTAAGGCTTCGTAGGACACCTTTCAACACATTTGAATACTCAAGTGTATCCTAAGGGGTCCTAGGACCCCTTAGGATATAGTTGAGCATTTTAATGTGTTGAAAGGGGTCATGGGGACTTTCTAGGTGTCCTAATGCATGATAACGCATACTAGGACCTATAGGAAGCCCTCATGACCCCTTTTGACATATTTGAATGCTCAAGTGTGTCCTAAGGCATCATAGGACCCATTATGACACACTTGAGCATTCTAATGTGTCAAAAGGGGTCATGGGGACTTCCTAAGGGTCCTAACAAGTGATAAGCCATACTATGACCCCTAGGAAGAGCTCAAGACCCCTTTTGACACATTTGAATACTCAAGTAAGTCCTAAGGGGTCATAGGACCCCTTAGGACACAATTGAGGGTTCTAATGTATTGAATGGGGTCATGAGGACTCCCTAGGGGTCCTAATGAATGATAAGGCATACTAAGACCGCTAGGAAGTCCTCACGACCCCTTTCAACAAATTAGAATTCTCAAATGTGTCCTAAGGGGTTATGGGACCCCTTAGGACACACTCGAGCATTCTAATGTGTCAAATGTGTTCATGGGGACTTCTTAGGGATCCTAACGTGTGATAAGGCCTACTATGACCCCTAAGAAGTCCTCAGCACCCCTTTTGACACATTGGAATACTCACATGGCTCCTAAGGGGTCGTAGGACCCTTTAGAACACACTTGAGAATTCTAATGTGTTGAATGGGGTCATGGGGACTTCCTAGAGGTCCTAATGTGAGATAAGGTGTACTAGGACCCCTAAGAAGTCCTCATGACCTGTTTTGACACAATGGAATGCTCAAGTGTCTCCTAAGAGGTCCTAGGACCCCTTAGGACACACTTGAGCATTCTAATGTGTCAAATGGGGTCATGGGGACTTCCCAGGGGTCCTAATGAGTGATAAAGCTTCCTAAGACCCCTAGGAACTCCTCATGACCCATTTTGACACATTTGAATGCTCTAGTGTGTCCTAAGGGGTTGTAGGACCCGTTAGGACACACATGAGAATTCTAATGTGTCAAAAGGGGTCATGGGGACTTCCTAAGTGTCCTAACATGTGATAAGGTAAACTAGTACCCTTAGGAAGTCCAAAAGACACCTTTTGACAAATTTGAATGCTCAATTGTGTCCTAAGGGGTTGTAGGACCCCTTAGGACATGCTTGAGCATTCTAATGTGATGAATGGGGTCATGAGGACTTCCAAGGGGTCCTAACACATGATAAGACATACTAGGACCCCTAGGAAGTACTCATGACCCCTTGTGACACATTGGAATGCTCAAGTGTGTCCTAAGGGGTCATAGGACCCCCTAGGTCACACTTGAGCATTCTAATGTGTGGAATGAGGTCATGGGGACTTCCTAGGGGTCCTAACATGTCAGAATGCATACTAGGACCCCTAGAAAACACTTGAGTGTTCTAATGTCTCGAAAGGGGTCATGGGGACTTCTTAGAGGTCCTAACACCTGATAAGCCATACTAGCACAACTAGGATGTCCTCATGACCCATTTGGACACATTTGAATGCTCAAGTGTGTCCTAAGCAGTTGTAGGACACCTTACAATACACTTGAGCCTTCTAATGTGTTGGAAGGAGTCATGGGGACTTCCTAGGGTTCCTGACATGTGATAAGGTCTACTAGGAGCTCTAGAAAGTCCTCATGACCTCTTTCAACACTTTTTAATGCTCAAGTGTGTCCTAAGGGGTTTTAGGACCCCTTAGGACACACTTGAGGGTTCTAATATCTTAAAAGGGGTCATTGGGACTTCCTAGGGGTCCTCACACATGATAAGTTATAGTATCACCCCTAGGAATTCTTCATGAGGAATTCCTAGGGGTCCTAATGCATGATAATGCATACTAGGACTGCTAGGAAGTCCTCAAGACCCCTTTCGACACATTTGAATGCTAAATTGCATCCTAAGGGGTCCCAGGACCCCTTAGGACACACTTGAGCATTTTAATATTTTGAAAGGGGTCATGGGGACTCCTTAGGGGTCCTAATGCATGATAAGGTGTACTACGACCCCTAGGAAGTCTTCAAGACCCCTTTTGACAAATTTGAATGCTCAAGTGCATTCTAAGGGGTCGTACACCCCTTAGGACACACTTGAGGGTTCTAATGTGTTGAATGGGGTCATGTGGACTTCTTAGGGGTCCTAATGCACGATAAAGCATACTAGGACCCCTAGGAAGTCCTCATGACCCATTTCGACACATTGGAATGCTCAAGTGTGTCCTAAGGGGTCATAGGACCCCTTAGGAAACACTTGAGGGTTCTAATGTGTTGAATGGGGTCACAAGGACTTCCTAGGGGTTCTAACATGTGATAAGGCATACTATGACCCTTAGGAAGTCCTCATGACCCCTTTTGCCACATTGGAATGCTCAAGTGTGTCCTAAGGGTTCGTAGGACACCTTAGGAGACACTTGAGCATTCTAATGTATCGAAAAGGGTCATGGGGACTTCTTAGGTGTCCTAATGCATGATAAGGCATAATAAGATTCCCAGGAAGTCCTCATGACCCCATTCAACACATTATAAATCTCAAGTGTGTCCTAAGGGGTCTTACGACCCCTTAGGACACACTTGAGCTTTCTAATGTGTCGAATGTGGTCATGAGGACTTCCTTGCGGTCCTAATGCATGATAAGGCATACTAGGACCCCTAGGAAGTCCTCATGACCCCTTTGGACACATTTGAATTCTCAAGTGTGTCCAAAGGGGTTGTAGGACCCCTTAGGACATGCTTGAGCATTCTAATCTATCGAAACGGGTCATTGGGACTTCCTACGGGTCCTAACGCATGATAAGACATACTAGGACCCCTAGAAAGTCCTCATGACCCCTTTCAACACATTTGAATGCTCAAGTGTGTCCTAAGGGGTTGTAGGAACCCTTAGGACACACTTGAGGGTTCTAATGTGATGAATGGGGTCATGAGGACTTCCTAGGGGTCCTAACGGATGATAAGGCATACTAGGATGACCAGGAAGTCCTCATGACCCCTTTCGACACATTGGAATGCTCAAGTGTGTCCTAAGGGGTTGTGGGATCCCTTACAACACACTTGAGCATTTTAATGTGTCGAATGGGGTCATGGGGACTTCCTAGGGGTCCTAACGCATGATAATGTGTACTAGGAACCCTAGGAAGTCCTCCTCACCCCATTCGATGCATTTGAATGCTCAAGTGTGTCCTAATGTGTTGTAGGATCCCTTAGGACACACTTAAGCATTCTAACATGATGAAAGGGGTCATGAGGACTTCCTAGGGGTCCTAATCCATGATAAGGTGTACTAGGACCCCTACAAAGTGCTGAGGACCCCTTTCGACAAACTTGAAAGCTCAATTCTATCCTAAGGGGTCAGAGGACCCCTTGTAATGCCCTGCTAGGCAACCCAAGAGGACAAGACATAAACCTCTATAAAATGCAAGTAGTAATTTTTTATTTTTTATTTTAATTTTAACTAGAATAATATTCATCATCACATTTCATATTTCTAAAAGAAGAAATAATTTTCTACTACTTGGATGTAAGATTTATACAACTTAAGTCCTCAGGGGTTCCCTAATGTCACTACTAAAGCAACATCATACAAACCATTTACATGCATAAGATATGCATCAAATCATGAGCTTAAAAGATCTACGTTCATTTTAACACATCAAGTTAAATGTCCCTAACTTATTTCTTTTATTAAACATAGGTTAATCATCCAACATCATTATTCCTTTTATCAACTCAGTCCATAAATTCATATTGATTTCATCTACATCTACTATCCTTTATATCACTTTTCTCTAATAATTTAGGTAAGAGATTAATATTCATTAAGGTAGGCATTATCCTAGGTACTTCATTAACATGAACCAAGTATTAACATTATAATCAAGTTACTATTTTATTGCATTGTTTCATAACCATTCATTCTTAATAATTCCAATCACTAATCTATCATTTCTTAATAATTTCCTTAGATATTTTCATCAAGAGAGAATACATTATTGTTGCGATACATCATTATATATATCTATATTTAAGATTATTTCCTTTACATATGGACAACATAAGAGGATAGGAGAAATAACATAAACACTTTCTTTTAATGCTAGTAACATGTCCAATATTCCACATTCTTTTCCCTTTCTTTTACCTAGAACTACCCATTCCCTTATGCATTGCTTTGAATTGAGATTACATTAATAATACAAGACTCCTTTTAGGAGATTAAAAATTACATGAATACAAATACATAAGTACATCTCAACATATTAAAATATCCAATAAAAAATCTTCAACTACAGATCTGGAAAGGAATATGTGCTAGGATCATCCAGAGAATCATGAACAATACCTCGATATAAATATTAACCACCCAACCACATGGAACCAATAGGCCCACTCCCCCGAGCTAGGAGATAGAACCAAAGGCCCATACAAGAGGTAACAACTAGAAAATTCTTAAGGTGATGATAAAAGTTCCCCAAAGTCACAACAAAAAAGAAAAGACAAGAAGACCACAAGGAATACCAGAGGCATGATCAAATTTGATAGAGAATCTAAGCTACAAGCTAGGTGAGTGTCATCACATAGCCCTCACCCCTTGGGTTGTCCTGGTACTAGCCACTCTTGGCCCCGGCCCCCAAGTAGGCACATGCGGAATTGAATGCCTCTCATATAGAAAAGGTCATTCAGTTGTACCTACGCATAGGTACCTTCTCCCACTCCCATCCTTAGTCTTTACTAGCACTAAAGGCATGGGTGAGACACAATTAATCTTAATTAATGTGTAATTTGCCATTCCAATAATCTCCCATTCCCAATTCATTTATTTAGGTTATCACTTGATTAAATAACTCATAGTAAGTTATCCTGGTACTAGCCACTTAGGGCCCCGGCCCCTCACTATGAGCCACTCACCTAGTGTACTTAGGTTCCCTAACATACATATAAAAATCATAAGAACATAATAGATTCATCATCAAGAATTCATATCAATTCCATAACAACATTTGATTGAGTTTAGGAAAACATATGTTGTCCCTAGTCCACTTGACAACCCTAAATCCAATATGGCATTCAGAATATTCCAAACATATAAGAAGACATCCAAGTGATATTATAAACATATTAAGAGTATATATAGATCCAATTAACCAAAAAAAAATTCTAATAGCCTCTGGTAACCATACGAAACCTTAAAACTTAATGATGTTCTTAAACTGAATTATTTCAAGCAAGGATTAAATGCAAAGAATAGTCATCATAGAACAGTCATCCATATCTTCCACAAAACAAATAATAAAAGAAATATCTTTAGTGAATATTTAGTTAACATAATTATGGACTCTCAATTTGATTTTTAGGAAGATCCAACAGTGGGAAAGAAAGTTATGACTTCTGGTTTAAAATAGAAAACTCTGGTTAGGGTTGAGACCTGCCTTCACTAAAATGGTTGTAATTTTCACAAAACATAATAAAAATTCCTCTAAAAAATTGGAAATGAAAGATAAGACTTATGATAATCTCTGATATCAAATTCAGACTTTTATATAATCATATCATCCTGTAGCATATGAATACATTTGACATAAAATTCAGAATCAAGAATGGACAGGCATAGTCTGCCAAAATGTCAAAAATAAGGCATTAATTTGACCATAAAAATAAAATCAAAGAGATACCCATTTTAGATCTTTAAATTTTACTTCTAGAAAATTAATTTAGTAAAACCTTATATGCAATTTAAATTTTTATAATAATAGATCTCCAAAAATGGGTTGCTAAAAACCCTAGGAAAACACATGCCAATTCTTACAAACAAAAACTCAAAACTTTAAAATAACCATACAAATGAAAAGTAAAGATATAATAAATAATTATAATATATAAATAGATCTATAATCTATCAGATACATCAAGTAACTAAAATATTCAATCCATACCTCATGTCCTACGAAGGTTGAATCAAAGAAGGAAGGAAACAAAAGAGAAGACAAATCCAAACTTGAGATGCATCCTTCAAACCCTATCCACTTTCAGAAATCTGCATGAAAGAAAGAAATAATTCCATAGAAAAGAATCCCTCTCTCAACTACTGAAATTCTCACAAAAATTTCTCTCTCCCAAAAGCAAAGATAACCAAAAATTCTTAAAGACATATGCTTACAAACTCTCCTTCACATCTCCAAGTTTTCTCTCCAAAATCTCCATGAAAAGTAAGGCCATCCTCTCCTCAATGCTTTAGCCCAAAAATCCCCTCTCTTCAAATGAGAAAGTAGTGCATATAAATATATTTCCAAAGGTTGAGAGGAAAAGTAACCAACTCCCAACTAACTCTTAACTAAAGGGTATTATAAAATAACTTAATATCATACAACTATATTACTCAAATATACAATAAAAGATTATTTGTATTCATTCATACACTAATGTAATATTATCCTAACATATATGCATATTCCATCATTAATTACATCAATATCTATATATATAACCTATCCTCATTATTAATAATTAACAATTGAGAATAATATACCTCGCATTATTTAATATTTAATTATTAATAATATTATACTTTACATTAATCCCAAAATATACACCATCAACAATATCTACAATAATTAACATATAATCACATATAAATTATATATATATAAATACATATATGTGTGCACCCATGTATATATACATATATACATATATATATATATACATATATACATATACACATATATATACACATATATATACATATATATATATATATATATATACATATATATATATATACATATATATATATATACATATATATATATATATATATATATATATATATATATATATATATATATATATATATATATATATATATATATATATATATATATATATACACATGACAAATACCAAACACTATAATCTATAAGATTATGAAGTAAAAGATCACAATATTATTACCTATTTATAATTACTATAGGATATAATCACTGAGGTAGAATAAAATCACATGCCTCAAAATAAATCTAATCATCCAAAGAGGCCATACAAATCATCTATGAAACATATCAAGAAAACCATAAGATCAAACAAGGTCAACCAAAGTCAACAAGGAAAGTCAAGCCAAACTCTTGAAACACAACATAGAAAGATTAACTAAGAATCATACCAAGAAGGAGAAATAAATAAAATGAGTAAACAAATCATACAACCAAATGAATTCAAGTGGCCACAAGGCACTAACTACAACCATGCCCAACCGAGTGTGTTGGATATGGGTTTTTGACCCAAAGGTTGACTGACAAAGAAGGAACCCTAATATTCCCAAATTGGAATAATGACAAAGGAAGACTCATGTAGGGGCCTTAGTACTATCTCCATAACAACAACCATCGAGGATTTGAGGGCATGCTCAAACCTGTGAAGCCAGGTGAAGTTGATGCGCGGTACCTGCAAGCCTGTATCACAAAGAAGAAATACATATGCACAGATATACATATAAAAGAAAACATTGTAGATAGATGACCGGGATCGATACATCATGTGGACCTCAGTAATGTGAGTAACTATGACTTCGTCCTGAATCATGAAAACACATCATGTATATATATACACTCAAAGCATGTAGCATCATCATAGCGAAGGTTAGAATCTCAAGCATTGTGTTAGTCTCTTATTAATATGAATAATAAATCAACATAATCAAATCATCAAGTGAGATACAAGATTCATCCAAAGTAATCTTAATAGAAGAAAATATAGATAATCACTTATATATATCTATCAAGTACATATCATATAACATCCTAACTATATTCATAAAGGTCTTGAAGTTACTCAATACATACACAGAGATAAATACATACAAAAATGATACCTTTAGACAGTATGTCTGATATTAGAATCCTTGAGTACTAGCTTATGAAATTATTATAAACAAACTATAGGAATAGATCAAATAAGTATCATGTACAACTTAAGCTGTAAGAAAATATCAAAAGATCTTAATTCTTTCAGAAACACAAAACTTATATTAGGGTTAGAGGGGTATTACACCCCTTTCAACAAATTTGAATGCTCAAGTGTGTCCTAAGGGGTTGTAAGATACTTTACGACACACTTGAGCATTCTAACTTGTCGAAAGGGGTCATGGGGACTTCTTAGGGGTCCTAACACAAGATAAGGCATACTAGGACCCATAGAAAGTTCTCATGACCCCTTTCGACATATTTGAATGCTAAAGTGTGTCCTAAGGGGTCGTAGGACCCCTTAGGACACACTTGGGCATTCTAATGTTTTGAATGGGGTCATGGGGACCTCCTAGGAGTCCTAACACATGATAAGGCATACTAGGACCCCGAGAAAGTCCTCAAGACCCCTTTCGACACATTTGAATGCTCAAGTGTGTCCTAAGGGGTTGTAGGACCCTTTAGGACACACTTGATAGTTCTAATGTGATGAATGGGGTCATAACGACTTCCTAGGGGTCCTAACAAGTGATAAGGCATACTAGGATGGCTAGGAAGTCGTCATGACACCTTTTGACACATTGAAATTCTCAAGTCTCTCCTAAGGGGTCATGGGTTCCCTTATGACACAATTGAGCATTCTAATATGTTGAATGGGATCATGGGGACTTCCTAGGGGTCCTAACACATGATAAGGTGTACTAGGAACCCTACGAAGTCCTCCTGATCCCTTTCAATGCATTTGAATGCTCAAGTGTGTCCTAATGGGTCATAGGATCCCTTAGGACACACTTAAGCATTCTAACATGTCAAAAGGGGTCATGAGGAATTTCTAGGGCTCCTAATGCATGATAAGGTGTACTAGGACCCCTACGAAGTGCTCAACACCCCTTTTGACAAACTTTAAAGCTCAATTCTATCCTAAGGGGTCGGAGGACCCCTTTCAATACATTTGAATGCTAAAGTGTGTCCTAAGGGGTTGTAAGCTACTTTACGACACACTTGAGCATTCTAATATGTTGAAAGGGGTCATGGGGAGATCCTAAGGGTCATAACATGTGATAAGGAGTACTAAGACCCCTAGGAAGACCTCATGAACCCTTTCGACACATTTGAATTCTCAAGTGTGTGCTCAATGGTTGTAGGACCCCTTAGGACACACTTGAGCATTCTAATGTGTCAAAAGGGGTGATGGGGACTTCCTAGGGGTCATAATGCATGATAAGGCATACTAGGATCCCTAAGAAGTCCTCAAGACCCCTTTCGACACATTTGAATGCTCAAGTGTGTCCTAAGGGGTCATAGGATGCCTTAGGAAACACTTGAGGGTTCTAATGCTTTGAATGGAGTCATAAAGACTTCCTAGGGGTCGTAACATGTGATAAGGCATACTAGGACCCCTACGAAGTTCTCATGACCCCTTTTGACACATTAGAATGCTCAAGTGTGTCCTAAGGGGTCATAGGACAACTTAGGAGATACTTGAGCATTCTAATGTGTTGAATGGGGTCATGGAGAATTCCTAGGGGTCCTAACACATGATAAGGGATACTAGGACCCCTAGGAATTCCTCATGACCCCTTTTGACACATTGGAATACTCAACTATGTCTTAAGGGGTCGTAGTACCCCTTAGGACACAATTAAGGATTTGAATATGTCGAATGGGGTCATGGAGACTTCCTTGAGGTTCTAACACATGATAAGGCATACTAGGACCCCTAGGAAGTCCTCATGAAACCTTTCAACACATTAGAATGCTCAAGTGTGTCCTAAGGGGTCGTAGGACCCATTAGGACATAGTTGAATATTCTAATGTGTCATTTCGGGTCATGGTGCCTTCCTACATGTCCTAACATGTGATAACATGTACTAGGACCCCTATGAAATCCTCATGACCCCTTTCGACACATTTGAATGCTCAAGTGTGTCCTAAGTGGTTGTAGGACACCTTAGGACACACTTGAGCATTCTAATGTGTCGAAAGGGGTATTGGGGACTTCCTAGGGGTCCTAATGCATGATAAGTCATACTAGAATTGCTAGGAAGTCCTCAAGATCCCTTTTGATACATTTGAGTGCTCAAGTGTGTCCTAAGGGGTTGTACAACCCCTAAGGACACACCTGAGGGTTCTAATGTGTTGAATGGGGTCATCGGGACTTCATAAGGGATCAAACATGTGATAATGCATACTAGGACCCCTAGGAAGTCCTAATGACCCCTTTCGAAATATTGGAATGCTCAAGTGTGTCCTAGGGGGTCGTAGGACCCCTTAGGACACACTTGAGCTTTCTAATGTGCCAAATGGGATCGTGGGGACTTCCTAGGGGTCCTAATGTGTGATAATGTGTACTAGGACCCCTAAAAAGTCCTCATGACTCCATTAGACACATTGGAATGCTCAAGTGTGTCCTACAGGGTCATAGGACCACTTAAGAAACTCTTGACCATTCGAATGTGTGGAATTGGGTCATGGGGAATTCCTAGGGGTCCTAACACATGATAAGGCATACTAGGACCCCTTAGGACACACTTGAGCATTCTAATATTTTTAAATGGGTCATGGGGACTTCCTACGGGTCTTAAAATGTGATAAGGCATACTAGGACCTCTAAGAAGTCATCATAACCCCTTTTGACACATTTGAATGCTCAAGTGTGTCCTAAGGGGTCATAGCATCCCTTAGGAAACACTTGACGGTTGTAATGTGTTGAAAAGGGTAATGGGGACTTCCTAAGGGTCCTAGCACATGATAAAGCATACTAGGAACCTTGGGAAGTCATCGTGAACCCTTTCAGGACATTTGAATGCTCAAGTATGTCCTAAGGGGTAGTAGGACCCCTTAGTAAAAACTTGAGTTTTCTAATGTGTGGAAAGGGGTCATGAGGACTTCCTAGGGGTCCTAACATGTGATAAGGCATACTAGGACCCCTAGGAAGTCCTCAAGACACCTTTCAAGACACTTGAATGCTCGAGTGTTTCCTAAAGGGTCATGGGAACCCTTTCAAGACATTTGAATACTCAAGTGTCTCCTAAGGGATTTTAGGACCCCTTACGACACACTTGAGCATTCTAATTTGTTGAAAGGGGTCATGGGGACTTCCTATGGGTCCTAACACATGATAAGGCATACTAGGATCTATAGGAAGTTCTCATGAACCCTTTCAACATATTTAAATGCACAAGTGTGTCCTAAGGGGTTGTAGGACCCCTTAGGACACACTTGAGCATTCTAATGTGTCGAAAGCGGTCATGGGAACTTCCTAGGGGTCCTAACACATGATAAGGCATACTAGAACCCCAAGGAATTCCTGAAGACCCCTTTCAACAAATTTGAATGCTCAAGTGTGTCCTAAGGGGTTGTAGGAACCATTAGCACACACTTGAGGGTTCTAATGTGACAAATGGGGTCATGAGGACTTCCTAGGGGTCCTAACGCATGATAAGGCATACTAGGATGGCTAGGAAGTCCTCATGACCCCCTTTGAACACATTGGAATGCTCAAGTGTGTCCTAAGGGGTCATGGATCCTTTTAGGACACACTTGAGCATTCTAATGTTCCAAATGGGGTCATGGGGACTTCCTAGGGGTCCTAACGCATGATAAGACATACTAGGACCCCTAGGAAGTCCTCTTGACCCTTTTTGATTCATTTGAATGCTCAAGTGTGTCCTAATGGGTCGTAGGATCCCTTAGGACACACTTAAGTATTTTAACATGTCAAAAAGGGTCATGAGGACTTCCTAGGGGTCCTAATGCATGATAAGGCATACTAGGACCCCAACAAAGTCCTCAAGACCATTTCATCAAACTTGAAAGCTCAATTCTCTTCTAAGGGGTCATAGGACCCCTTTCGACACATTTTAATTCTCAAGTGTATGAAAAGGGGTCATGGGGACTTCCTAGGGGTCCTAACGCGTGATAAGGCATACTAGGATGCCTAAGAAGTCCTCAAGACCCCTTTCAACACATTCGAATGCTCAAGTGTGTCCTAAGGTGTCATAGGACCCCTTAGGAAACACTTGAGGGTTCTAATGCATCGAATGGGGTCATGAGGACTTGCTAGGGGTCCTAACACATGGTAAGGCATATTAGGACCCCTAGAAAGTCCTCATGACCCCTTTCAATGCATTGGAATGCTCAAGTGTGTCATAAGGGGTCATAGGAAAACTTAGGACACACTTGAGCATTCTAATGTGTTGAATGGGGTCATGGAGAATTCCTAGGGTTCCTAACGCATGATAAGGCATACTAGGACCCCTAGGAAGTCCTCATGACCCCTTTCAACACATTGGAATTCTCAAGTGTGTCTTGAGGTGTCATAGGATCCCTTAGGACATATTTGAGTATTCTAATGTGTTGAATGGGGTCATGGGGACTTCCTAGAGGTCCCAACATGTGATAAGGCATACTAGGATACCTAGGAAGTCCTCATGACCCCTTTTGACACATTGGAATGCTCAAGTGTGTCCTAAGGGGTTGTAGGACCCCTTAGGAGACACTTGAGTGTTCTTATGTGTCAAATGGGGTCATGGGGACTTCCTAAGGATCCTAACATGTGATAAGGTGTACTAGGACCCCTATTAAGTCCTTGTTGGTGTAATTAAGTATTTACTAGTTACACTTTACTTAAGTTTACTTAGGATAATGAATTTGCATAATTAGTTGTGTTTGAGTCACTTAGGAGTTTGCATTTATTTTTAGCACATGGTTAGGAGAATCTCCACTTTAGGTGTGATAGTTGTCATCACATACCCCTTTGTGTGTGAGATCCACCCTTAGTGCTCTTATCACATTATCATCCACTCATTGTTGCACATACTTTCATGTACAATGGAGGATGATCCACCTTTGGTGGACATTTTATTCCACCTTATGTGGGTGATATATTATCATCTCCTTATCATGTAGTCTTATTGCATTGCCTATATATTTAGGCACTCCTACATTGTATGTAATCAATCATTCAATCTATTATTCATTATTTGATTATTTGATCATATCATATTTTGTCTCTCTTGTGCTATCTCTTGAGCTTCTAGATCTTGGTTTCTACTCTTTGCCTTTGTCAAATTCTTACATGGTATCAGAGCCAAAGAAGTCTTCATTGCATAGCCATTAGAGAGCGATTGATTGCTTCAACTTTTGGAGAGCCAGGATTCAAATCTAGGATCAACATTTTTTGGAAGCATTTTGAGCAAGATTGGACCTCACCATTGCATCCGAGTGGTTGTTTCCATAAATTTTGACTATAAATTTGCCTATATTGGGCAAAACTCAAATTTGAGGCAAATTTTTTTTGCAAATCGGACCTCTAAGACCAGATCTGCAATTTGGGTAATTATTTGACAATTTTTCCTTTAGATCTGAATTTTATTATAAATTATTTATCAGATCTGCATTAATTTTCATTTCTATCAATTTTTTCAGATCTGTAATATTATTTATTTTCAGATCTAAGTATTGGCATTTTATTTTAGTATAATTCTATCTTCGGATATACATACATACATATATATATATATATATATATATATATATATATATATATATATATATATATATATATATATATATATATATATATATATATATATATATATATATATATATATATATATATATATATATATATATATATATATATATATATATTCTAGCAAAAAATTAGCCTACAAGGCCTTTGTTGTAATAGAGAATACAAGTCAAGTTGGTAGATCTGAATCAGATACCATACAAAACAACAATCCAACTAAGCTGAGGCGCATTAACCCTATGCAAACAACCCAAGCCAACCGTAGCGGTCAGTCCAGTCTAGCAAGGTTCAAGCCACCAAGCCAGTGACATTTTAGTTTCTAGTGGGGCACTTCGTATTATAAACTAAGAGGAGACCGTTCATGTGTTGAATGTGGGATTAAAAAACCACATTCCCACAACCTCAATTCAACCTCCTCCGTGCAGCGCTTCACCTCAGCACCACTGCACCACCTCATAGCCGCCCTCCTAACACATCCGCAATGCCACATAGACTACCGCCAGCTCTGCAACACATCCATCTCTTCCCCAAGCACCACCACTCTCATCAAACCTGGCACTGCTCCATCTTAGCTCCCTCTCCTCTGCAGTCTACATGTGGGAAAACCCTGTTAGGGACACACAAACACCACCAGTGTGGGATCGCACAACCACAAGCACCACCTCCACCAGAAGAAACATGACAGCCGATCATCCAACTGACAATAAACACATGGCGGCCAGTAGGAAATCTGGCATTTTTTTAAAAAAAATTCAAACTTTTGGCATTTTTAGTGTGTTAATTTTGACGGCCGTTTGGATGTCAAACTGGGTAGATTTTGCATTGCAATGATGGTATGTAAGATGTCAAATACAATATAGTGTTTGCGTCATCTTTTGTGAGGTTAATTTTGACGGTCGTTTGACCATCAAAACTAGGCATTTTACACTTCCATGATGGTCATTTGACCATCAAATTTAAGGTAGTAGGTCTGTTGACGTCAGCAGATTTCAAAATTTTCAAGCCCTCACCATTTGCAGTTTGGATTTGGTAGTCCAACTTTCGGAGGCCATAACTTGGTCATCCGGACTCCAAATTGAGAGCAATTTTTTTTTCTTTTGACTAAAATTTCATGAAATTTTCAGTGGTCCTATTCTCTTCTGGTTTTGGATCATGAATTTTGTAGAAATTGCAGTTTTTGGTGACTATACCTATTTGATCCCTATTTTTGCAACTTTAGAGGCTTCGTACGGGCTCATACAGACACATTTTAAAGTGCAATTTTTTTTGAAAGTGCGTAGTTTTTTGTCTACTTTCTAGATCTGGTATCTTCTATCCTATCTTCTTGAGTCTGCTATAGCTTCATATTTTCTATTGGAAACATCAAAATCAGAAGTCCACTATGATCAATTTTGTCAAGTGGCAATTGTACACACACTAGCTATAAAGTGTCAAAATCATCATTTTGGGGGGGGTTCTTTGATTGAGTGAATTGGGGGGGTGCATTGTGTGCTACTGTCTCTCTCTTTTTTGTGCTCTTTTCATTTTGCATCATGGGTTCTGTTGCAAAATTAACTCCACATAACTATGCTACATGGAAAGATAATGTATGGAGCAAGTTAATGGTTCAAGGTTTAAATCCTTATGTGGATGGTAGAATTAAACAACCCGCTGATGATGATACTGCTACAATAACTAAATGGTCATTCAAAAATTATAAAGCTTTAGGAGTCTTGAGAGAGAATGTTTCTGCAGCTGTCATATATCACATCAAAACCATAAACAATGCTAAAGATGCTTGGGATAAACTTGCAGAATTGTTTGGTAAAGTGGATGAGGAAATGCGATTCACAATTGAGACTGATCTCCTCAAATTAGAGCCCAGGAACTTTGACACAATCCAAGATTATCTCAACAAATTTAATGACTATAGAGCACAACTTGATGATTGTGGTAATCCCATAAAGGATGCAAAGTTGGATAGTCACTTGTTGAAACATCTTCCTCCTGAATATGGAGCTTTTGTTTCAAGTTACAATACTCACAAGTTGACCATGGGTAGTGCCTTCATTAAGCCTTCATTTGAGTCATTTTCAGAAATGTTGGTCTTAGAACAAGAAAAGTTGATAAGTATGGGGATTCTCAAGTCTTCAACTTCCAAGGAATTGGTGGCTAATCATGAGAGTCAAGGCAATCAAAGTCAAAAGAAGAAGAAGAATTGGAAGTCTAAGTCTCAACAAGAAGGCACAACATCAACTTCCACACAACATGGCACTTCTACATCACCTTCAAAGGGTGAATCTTCAAAGAAGGAGAAGCGGTTTTGTGCATATTGCAAAAAGGATGGACATGAAGAACACTTTTGTTATAAGGACATTGATGAATTGAAGAATCTTCTTGCCAAGAACAACATCAAATTGCCTTCTAGGATGTCTACCTCAACCTCTTCTTCACCAAATTCAGAAAAAGATAAAGGAAAGGGTCACACATTTGTCACTCAAAAAAGACAAGCTTTATATGCTTCTTCAAGTCCTAATTCAGGTAAATGGCTTCTAGATTCAGGGGCTTCTCATCATATGGCTTCTTCACAGTCCATGTTTTCATCATTTGAGCCTTGTAAAGGTCCACCTATTTTGATGGGAAATCACACTTAAATGAATGTGATTGGGAAAGGAAGTATTGATGTTAGGGAGGGACACTTCAATGATGTGTTTCATTTTCCACACTTGACCAATAACCTTCTTTCTATCTATCAAATCACAAATGGTGCTACAAAGAAGACTGTGGAATTTACACATGATTCAGTTTTCATTAAGGACTTGGAGAGTGGAGTAGTTATTGCAACTGGGGTAGTGGATCACTCTTCTGAGTTATACTCCTTTGCAGATTTTGTTCCTCTTGATGATAGTGATTCTTCAGACAATGAGTCTTTAGCATATGATGATTACAGTGATGATTCATATTTTGAGGAGAGTTTTGGATACTTGAACTTGGGTATTCTCACTCATGATCAAGCTCTTGAGCCTTCCATTTCATCTCCTCCTATTGAGACTACTTCTACTCTTGCTCCTGATGATGCTTGCATTCACATGGCCATGGGTTCAAGTGCTTCAGTGCAACAGGATTTTCATTGTCTTCCAGACTTGGTTCCATGGGATGCCTACTTGATAGACATTGTAGGTTTGTTTGTGGAGTCCTATACTTCAGATTTGGGAGATAGCATTGATGATATTCATCTTCTCTTTGGTGAAGATGATCCTTCTTCAGTTATTGTGAGGGAACATGCTGACCCTCATATTCATTCTCTACTTTGATACATCAGTTGGAGGAGGTCACTTTCTCTTCAAAGGAGATACTTGGATCTTTGGTACATGTTCTACATTCATCCTCAGTTCATCCTGATTTGTCTTTTTTAGCAAAGTGGCTTAGTACACATGATTTGGAGGAGGCACCTTTCAGCTTTGGCATGGGGACACTTGAGCAGGTTTTAGAGACTCCATCTTTTTTGAGGTTTCTTCCTAAAGATTGAGGAGGAGGCTTCATATATACCCCTTAGGACACACTTGAGGATTCTAATTTGTCAAATGGGGTCATCAAGAATTCATAGGGGTCCTAATGTGTGATAAGGCATACTAGGACCCCTAAGAAGTCCTCATGACCCCTTTTGACACATTGGAATGCTCAAATATGTTCTAAGGGGTCTTAAGACCCCTTAGGACACACTTGAGCTTTCTAATGTGTCAAATGGGGTCATGGGGATTTCCTAGGGGTCCTAACATGTGATAAGGCATACTAGGACTCCTAGGAAGTCCTCATGACCCCATTTGACACATTGGAATGCTCAAGTGTGTCCTAAGAGGTCGTAGGACCCCTTAAGAAACACTTGAGCATTCAAATGCATCGAATGGGGTCATGGAGACTTCCTAATGGTCCTCACGCATGATAAGGCATACTAGGACCCCTAGGAAGTCCTCATGACACCTTTCAACACATTTGAATGCTCAAGTGTGTCCGAAGGAATTGTAGGACCCCTTAGGACACACTTAAGCATTATAATGTTTCGAAAGGGGTCATGGGGATTTCCTACAGGACCTAACAGGTGATAAGGCATACTAGGACCCCTAAGAAGTCCTCATGACCCCTTGCAACACATTGGAATGCTCAAGTGTGTCCTAAGGGGTTGTAGGACCCCTTAGGACACACTTGAGGGCTCTAATGTGTCAAAAGGGGTCATGGGGACTTCCTAGGGGTCCTAACATGTCATAAGGTGTACTAGGAAACTTAGGAAGTCCTCATGACCCCTTTCGACACATTTGAATGCTCAAGTGTCTCCTTAGGGGTCGCAGGACCCCTTAGGACACACTTGAGAGTTCTAATCTATTGAAAGCAGTTATGAGGACTTCCTAGGGGTCCTAACACATGATAAGGTGTACTAGGACCCCTAGCAAGTCCTCAAGACCCTTTTTGACACATTTGAATGCTCAAGTGTGTCCTAAGGGGTCGTAGGACCCCTTTTGACACATTCTAATGCTCAAGTGTGTCCTAAGGGGTCGTAGGACCACTTTTGACACATTTCAATGCTCAAGTGTATCCTAAGAGGTCATAGGATCCCTGAGGACACACTTGAGCATTTAATGTGTTAAAAGGGGTCATGGGGACTTCCTAGGGTTCTAACATGTGATAAGCCATACTAGGACCCCTAGGAATTCCTCATGACCCCTTTTAACACATTTGAATGATCAAGTGTGTCCTAAGGGGTGGTAGGATCCCTTAGGACACACTTGAGCATTCTAATGTGTCGAAAGGGGTCATTGGGAATTCCTAGGGGTCCTATCACCTGATAAGGCATACTATGACCCATAGGAAGTCTTCATTGTATAGAAGTGAAGGAGGAGATTTGGGTTACCATCTCCCCCTGGCTATGTGATTTTGGATTCTTCTCATCTACAGATTTGGGCCTCACATACCTTGTGTATATCAAGGACTCCTTTTAGAAAGCCATGTATATTCTTGTAGATAGCTTGATAAGGTGTTGTTGTGTTCTAAGTGCCTGCTAAAACATTGTCAAGAACATACACAAGTAGAATATTTAAGGAGTAGAAATACTAAGTCACTATTCTTGTTCATGTGCACGGTTGCTTTGCCCCTTGCTCATTGTTTGAAGACAACTGCTTGCTTGAACTCCTTGATTGATGTCTTATGTGCTTGATCCATGATAAAAATCTATTGATATACTTAATTAATCTTTTAAAATGCTTCAAAACTAAGATTTTTATGTTCATTGGTCATAGAGTCGTATGAATCTGCAACAATGTCACCCAGAACCTTTTTTACTGTCTTGTTGTTGTTGCAATCTGGAGCTACTAAACTTGCATTTTAACCTATCATAGAGTGTCTTTTTCTATTCTTACCTGAAGCTGGTCTGTTATCTACATGCTTAGACTTGTTCTAGACTAAAACAAATGAGCTAAAACTATTGGATTTGAGCTTAACGAATGCTACTCTTGATCACTTGTCACATCACAGTTACCTCTCTAGCTACTTGCTTATTGAGCTTCTTACGCACTGCTCAGCTTTAGTCAATTGATTGTTGTAAGTGCTTGAGCACTTTTGATGAGCCATCTCTCTATTTTTCTACTTTGACAAGTGATCTTTATTAGCTTTGCTTATCTCAAATATCAAAAACTGTCTCATTCTATTAGTCAACCAACATCTCTTTTCATGCCGGTTACAACTCGATCTCAATTTGAGCAGGAGAGTCATCCTTCATTCAATTATACACAGTTACCTTCTCCAACTAGATGCTCATGAGCACCCATTAGCAACAACAGTTCTAGTTCTGACCAATCTGAGGAGTCTAAGGCTACCCCATGGTACAAAGGAGGTTTCCTCTTTTCCGCATTCAAGACCCCCAAAAACATAGATAGTGTCTCACTCACTTTGACGGAACAAGAAAAATTTCAACTCTTGCAAGAACACTTTGAGCGTAAGGATAACCAAGCACGCTTAGAAAAAGAACACAATCAACAAAGGATGGATGCTACTAGGCGCATGGCTTATAGAGGGACATTTCATGAGCAACCTGAGACTAGTAATCATGAACATAGTTCTCTTTTCAATGGCAACAATGGCAACAACATGCCACCAAGATCTCCTCCAAGACCCACTTTTGGTATGCCTTCTTCACCTCCTAGACCTCCTCCCTCTCAACATGAGGCAGAGGCTGATGATGAAATTTCTAGTGAGGATCTTATGAGATTTGAACAAGATGTGGTCTCTCAAGGAATGATGCATAAGCTTTTAGAGCATAACGATGATCAGTACTTTCAATATATGACTTCTAGAGGATACAAGCTTCCTCCCAGCTATGATGTTAGACAAATTGTGCAACAAAGAGTACCAGCTGAGTTGGAAGTTCTTCAAGAAGAATTATGTTAGACAAATCAATGCCTTACCCAAATGGCATTAGAAAGGGAGCCTCCAAAGGTCTCTTTTGTAGAATCAATTTGTGCTCTTCCTTTTGATAAAGATCTATACATGGTCCCATTTCCTAAGGATATTGAGGTTCCTAAATATGACAAGTATGATGGAAATGGTGACCCTCATGACCATGTGCGTCATTTTTATGCTCTTAGTATGGACTTTCTTCATGAAGACACATATCTTCTACGCTTATTCCCTCAAAGCTTAAGAGGCCAAGCTTTAGAATGGTTTGTGAAATTGACACCACCTCTTAAGACTTTTGATGAGTTGGCTCAACAATTTACCTAGTATTACTCTTACAACATCCAACAACCTGTCACTATGATAGATCTTGGTAATCTAAGACAACATCAAGGTGAGCCATTTGCAACTTACAATGTTGGAGGTCATTGTATTCTTGATATCCTTGTCAGCTACCCGAAAGAGAAAAGATTGACATTTTTGTCAACACACTTGTGCCTGAGCTATTTTATGATCTAAGGAAGCAACTGTTCTCCTCCTTCCATGACATGGTTGAAAGTGCATATCAGATTGAGGATGTAGCTATAAGAAAAGGGGATATTGTTATTAATAAAGATGCTAAAGGAAATGGTAAAGACAAGAACAAACCTTGGAATAAGAACAAGTATGTTGTTAATGATGGGGTTGTTGACGCTCCTAAAGTTAAAGAGCCTACTTTCAATCTTTCCAATGCTATCTATGCAACAAAACAACAAGAAGCTGCCAACACTCACAGTGCTCCTAAACCTCAATATACAGATAAGCCTAAGAAGTCATTTCGAAAGTGAGTCTATACCAAGTTGGAAAAACCTTATGATGTAATCCTCAAGACTTTGGTTGACAATGGATATCTTACGCTTCCTGATAAACCTGGTAACTAGGATCTGATAAATAAGCCTAATTGGTGGAGAGAGGATCATTACTACCATTATCACAGAAACAAGGGACATCCAACAGACAATTGTTTTAGGCTTAAGGATGATATTCAGGATCTTATTGAGAATGGCACAATCTCCACTGATGTTTTAACTAAAAATTTTGATCACACAGCTTTCAAAGATCCTCTACCTAACCATGATAAGGGGGAAACCTCTCAAGCACATAAGAAGAATCATGATGCTAAGATCAATTACATGTATCCTTCTAATACACCTGTGATCAACATGGTAGAGCCTATTGAGAGAATTCTAATGATGAGGTCTCAAGATGATAATAAAGCCAATCATGGTAAGCCAAAGTTGATCTTGCAAACACGTGATAGTTCATCTTCCCAAAGTGAGACATTGAATGCTATTACTAGGGGGCAAGCCAAGATTGTCCTTAAAACTATCCAAAATCCCAAACAAGCTTTAGCTTCCAAACAAGCGGCTCCTTTAGCCACCCCTAGCTATGATCTTGTCCAACATTTGCACAAGACACCGGCTCAGATATCAATCCTTGAGTTGCTTTGGTTATCCCCTTCACATAGAAAGATTCTTGATAAGGCTCTACGTACAACATGTGTTCCTAATGACATTGATCCAGATCAATTTCAGGCTATGGTCAACCACATTTCATCTTTGTTATCTCTCTCCTTTTCTGCAGAAGATGACATATCTATTGCTCACCCACATAATCTAGCTTTACACATTGACGTTCTAGTCTACAATACCCAAGTCCACCGAGTCCTGATAGACAATGGTGTAGGGTTAAATATTGTTCCTTTCAATGTCATACAATAGTTGGGTTTGTCAGAATTTGCTGTGGATTCTAAGAAGAAGATTACTATAAAATCTTATGATGAAGTGGAAAGATCTTCCAAAGGTCTTGTCACATTGCCTGTCCGAGTGGGCCCTATCACAAAAGATATTAACTTGCAAGTATTGGACATTCCACTCACATATAACATTCTTTTGGGTCATCCTTGGATCCATGACATGCAGTTTGTTCCTTCCACTTATCATCAATGCGTCAAATTTCCATTCAATGGCACTGAAATTGTGATTCTTGGAGACCATACTATTGCTATTAATTCTCTTGCTACTACTGAAAAATTTGTTCCTCACAATGAACCTACTGATGATCCTAGTACATCTCTAGTTGCTACTAAGAAATCATTTAAGATGATGAGCCTTGGTATGGGTGAATATAAACTAGATTCCTTTGCTTCTATACCTATTTCTCCTAGGTCATATGGGAAACCTTCCACTTCTGCTATGGTGATCCTTGAAGCCAAAAGAGAAGAACAAGTTGTTCATGAGTGGATCTATAGAGAAGATGCTTGAAATACTCCCATGCTCAATAATTCAGACACAGATACAGATGAGTCACCAATACACACTATGGCTCACATGGGAGATGATCTTCCCTCTACTTCACTTCTTTGGGGAGAAAAATGTATATCTACTGATGATATGGATGTTGATATGGTTCATTCTTGTAGTAACCATCCTGACATGGTTGATGGGTCTTGTGTGGGGTCTGATGAGTTTGTTCCTCATATTGCCTTAGTGGACCATGTTGGTTATTCTATGACAAGTCTAGATCTAGCTACTTTTGGAGCTTACCCTATGGGCTCAACCTCTCTTGTTACCAGAGATGACACCCCTCGCATAAATTCTATTGAACTGGTCACTTCATTTCATCTTGCATCAACACCTGTTACTTCTTCCACCAGCAAACTAGCCACAAAAAAGATTGAATCAGCAATCAAACATCACAGTCATCAAGTCAAAAGAAAAGAGCAATGGTCGGATGCCGAAAAACACATTGTGGTGATATTCAAACCTAAGAAAAGTAAAAATAAAAATCTGCTCAAAAATATCGATTATCAAATAAAAGATGACAAGTTGATTCTCTAAAAAAAAATGATGCACTACTTCAAGCATGATCTCATATCTGTTACACTTCAACCCATTCCTAGAGCTAAGAACAAAGTTGGTAATGCCTTAGTTACTTCAACATCCATCTTACAAATGAAAAAGCATAAATTTTTCTTCAAGTTCCTGGTGGATGAATTACACTATCCTGCTCACAAATCTTACAATCCTACCATCTTTTCATATCTTCCACCTCATATTCCTCTTGCAAATCCACCATGCCATTCCTTCTACCATCCCTTACACTTTGCCTTTGTCTCTGGTGACTTGTATAGGAAGGGTCTAGATGGACCTCTTCTTAAGTGTCTAGAAATAGAGGAGTCAGAAAAAGTGCTAACTGAAATCCATGATGGCATATGTGGATCACATTCTAATGATCCTTCGCTAGCTCAGACATTGCTTAGGGCTACTTATTATTGGTCGAACTAGTTGAGACCTCCTATCATCATAGTTGTAGCATTTGGGCCTGGGGCCTATCAGTTCTCTACATCAGAGGAAGCAAATTCTTGATGCCCATTTCTGTCTAGGGCATCCTTTGTACATATTTTATGATCCTGAAAAAATACCAAAAAAATTCATATATGATGCTGAAAAAATCCTAAAAATCATAAAAAGTACTGAAAAAATGAGCATCCTAGTGAAAACCTAGCAATAGGCACTTTGATGTCTCACCAAAAAAATCAAAAAATTCAAAACATCAAAAAAAAAAATTGAAAAAGTGCCTTGGTGAAAACCTGGAAACAAGCTCCTTGGTAGCAAAAATACAAAAAAATTATAAAAAGTCTTGAAAAAATTGCAAAAAAATCTATCAAGTGGTGAAAACCTAGAAACAGGCGCTGCTTGAGACCCTCTGCACCTATGTCTATCAGTCTTGTGTGGCACTCCTTCACTCCACTTCTCTCTTTGCCTCTCTTAGCCTGGAATTGACTCTTGTCTTAATCTAGGGAGCATCCGATGTTTTCAACTTATCTTGGGTCTCTTTGTGTGTCTGGGTTTCTTAGGCACCTTGTAAATGGTGTTTTTCAACACCACCTCAACTATGTTTTTCAACACTACCCTAGCGTCAAGTGTTTCTTAACACTTATCAGATATCCTTCCTACCATCTTGGATGATGCAATATTTCTCACTGGCAGATGTGATACTCAAAGTTTGACTCTATGATCTACACACACGCACTTGACTCACTGAGATTTGTTTGGCTTTATTTCTTTGCATGCTGTCTATGATGATTTCTTTGCTAAGTGGTCTCTCCTTGAGAAGTTTTTGATGATGCATAGCTAGAAGACTGAGGGTATGAGAACATGTTTTATTTCTTTATCTGCTTATGGGTATATTTTGTTGGTCCTCACTGTCATGAGCATTTATGCTGGTCTTACTTGACACTATGGACCTACAAGGTATTATCCTTGACTATTTTGCAAGTGCATGCTTATAGTCATCTTGACTTTCTTTTGTCTCGATGTGAGCATAATCTTTCTATATCCAACTTAGGTAATCTCACTGCACTAGTCATCTTGACCTGCATGTCTTTGATGCTTAGGTGGGATTCTTAAATTTCTATCTGATATAGATCATATTCAGATCCACATAGTTATGCTAGTGTGTATTGTATGATCTTGCGATGCTACCAATAACGCTTGATGATGATAATTAGATGTCTATTAGCTTTGTAACCTTGCAAGTAAACCACTTTTCATGTAGCTTGCATTCTTAAGTTCATGTTAGTTAGTTTTGCATCTTGCATATGGAGAGAGATCTCCTTTATCTTTCATGGACTTGTTAATCAACTGCGCTCACCTTTTGCTTCTTCCCGATCATGTCTTTCACTTCTTGTCTTTCGTATCACATCAGTTTCCTTTCATTTCGAGATCCAAACCAAAATCCGAGTTCACCTTGATCACCCAACTCATCTTTTTCCTTCTTCCATGTAGTTGGTTAACCTTTTGAGGCTTGATCCTTTGATCTTCACTGGGGCATTCTTCACCTCTTCATCCCCATCTCTCTCAACTTCCAGTCTTTCATTCACTTTCAAATCCCAAGTTCAAATCCCCCTCCGTGGTGTTTACGGGTTAAGGGACTGATAGGTTTGTGCCCCGTGTCTCATGTGTGGGGCATACCCTCATTGCTTGATGGTTATTCTATTCTCTTTCTTCGATTATGATTTCTAGTGATTTGATCATGTTGCTCTTGCTTCTGCATTCCCTCCACCTAGATTTCACTTTCAATCTTGAGGGGGCAGACACATCATATATTATTGGTTATCTCTTTCCTAAGTGTTCAGTACTGTCGCTACCAGTCTGACCATGTAGGATTTTCTATCTCTCTGCACTTCATTCCTTGGAGTCAGATCGCTATTTGCTTGCCTTCTTGGCTATTTGCTTTCCTTGTTGGCTATCTCTTTCCTTCTTGGCTAATCTATTCTTTGATGTAATGTGTTCCCAAATCGATCACACATCAGTCAAAGAGGGGCAAATGTATACACCTAAAAATGGTCATCTAGACTATTAGTCCCTTTTGCTAAAATCATCAATTACTTGTGCTTGATCAAATCCTAGTCCTATCATTTATTTGATTATTTTCTATGGGCTAACCATCTTATCCTAAGTCTTTATTTATTAAAAGGAATATTTCCTCCCCTTTTATTAAATAAAAAGCCCCACTTTTCTTCTTATCCTATATTGCACAAATAAAGCATTTAATTCTTATTTATAAAGAAAAATAAAATAAAAAATAATAAAAGAAAATAACTTTTTGTCTCACATGGACATAAAGTAAATGCTCAACATAAAGTAAATGCTTCTAATTTTCCTATTGGAGGATATTTGTGCACAAGGATCAAGCTTCTTTTTTTCTCCACCATTGATTAACTCTTTTGCCTCTTAATCTCCATGGTCCATTGATTTTTCACCTCCTATAAAAGAAGAGCTCTCTTCCTCATTTGCACACACAAATTTTTATGCTATTGTTATGCTACAAGTTTTCTAGGTCATCTTGGAGCTTTTGGAGATATTCTTGCATCTAGGGTTTGAAGATTTGGAGCATTTTTGGCATTCATCTTGGATCTTCATCAACACTCTATCTTCTTGTCTTCATTCTTGCATCATCATGGCTTTCTTGCTTCATAGTTAGATTTCATTTTCATGCATAGTATTTGCATTTTCATAGCTTCATTCTTAGCTTAGATTTCCTTTTATGCAATAGATTAACTTGCATTGTCATATAGATTTTCTTTGCATTGCATACATTTGGCTTCATTGGAGATATTGGCATTCTTGCTCTTGTCTTCCTTGAATCTTCCATTGCATGGTTTACTAGCAAGGTTATAGGCTTAATAGCTCTAGCTGAGAGCATTCTTAAAAACCCTTGCACTCCATGCCTAGGGAGCTATGGATCGATTTGTGAGGGCTCATTCTTGAGTTTTCTTGCATGTAAGGATTCATAGAAGTGTGACAACATTTTAGCATAGATTCCTAACCCCTTTCAACACATTTGAATGCTCAAATGTTTCCTAAAGGGTCATAGGATCCCTTAGGACATACTTGAGAGTTCTAATGTGTCGAAAGGGGTGATGGGGACTTTCGAAGAGTCCTAATGCATGATAAGGCATACCAGGACCCCTAGGAAGTCATCATGACCCCTTTCAACACAATTGAATGCTCATGTGTGTCCTAAGGGGTAGTAGGACCCCTTTCAACAATTGAATGCTCAGGTGTGTCCTAGAGGTCCTAACATGTAATATGGCATACTAGGACCCCTAGGAAGTCCTCAAGACCCCTTTCAACACATTTGAATGCTCAAGTGTGTCCTAAGAGGTCGTAGGAACCCTTTGGACACATTTGAATACTCAAGTATGTCCTAAGGGGTTGTAGGAACACTTATGACACATTTGAGCTTTCTAATGTGTTGAAACGGGTCATGGGGAATTCCTAGGGGTCTTAACACATGATAAGGCCTACTAGGACCTATAGGAAGTCCTCATGACCCCTTTGGATATATTTGAATGGTCAAGTGTGTCCTAAGGCATCGTAGGATCTCTTAGGACACACTTGGGCATTCTAATGTGTCGAAAGGGGTCATGCGGACTTCCTAAGGTTCCTAACAAGTGATAATGCATACTAGGACCCCTACCAAGTCCTCAAGACCCCTTTTGACACATTTGAATGCTCAAGTAAGTCCTAAGGGGTCATAGGACCCCTTAGGACACACTTGAGGGTTCTAATGTGTCAAATGGGGTGATGCAAATTTCCTAGGGGTCCTAATGATTGATAAGGCATACTAGGACCACTAGGAAGTTCTCATGACCCTTTTTGACACATTGGAATCCTCAAGTATGTCCTGAGGGGTCATGGGACACATTACGACACACTTGAGTATTCTAATGTGTCAAATGCATTCATGGGGACTTCTTATGGGTCCTAACATGTGATAAGGCCTACTGCAACCCCTAAGAAGTCCTCATGACCCCTTTTGACACATTGGAATGCTTAAGTGGCTCCTAAGGGGTCATAGGACCCTTTAGAACACACTTGAGCATTCTACTATGTCAAACGGGGTAATGGGGACTTCCTGGAGGTCCTAACATGAGATAAGGTATACTAGAACCTATAAGAAGACCTCATGACCCCTTTTGACACATTAGAATGCTAAAGTGTCTCCTAAGGGTCGTAGGACCCCTTAGGACAAACTTGAGCATTGTAATGTGTCGAATGGGGTCATGGGGACTTCCTAGGGGTCCTAACAAGTGATAAGGCATCTTATGAACCCTAGGAACTCCTCATGACCCTTTTCGACACATTTGAATACTCTAGTGTGTCCTCAGGGGTTGTAGGACACCTTAGGACACACTTGGGCATTCTAATGTGTCAAAAGGGGTCATGGGGTCTTCCTAGGGGTCCTAACGCATGATAAGGCAAACTAGGACCCCTAGGAAGTCCAAAAGAAACTTTTCAACACATTTGAATGCTCAAGTGTGTCCTAAGGGGTTGTAGGCCCCCATAGGACACACCTAAGGGTTCTAATGTGTTGAATGGGGTCATGAGGACTTTCTAACAGTCCTAACACATGATAAGGCATACTAAGACCCCTAGGAAGTCCTCATGACCCCTTTCAACAAATTCAAATGCTCAAGTGTTTCCTAAGGGGTAGTAGTACCCCTTGGGACACACTTGAGCATTCTAATGTGATGAATGGGGTCATGAGGACTTCCCAGGGGTACTAACGCATGATAAGGCATACTAGGACCCCTAGGAAGTACTCATGACCCCTTCTAACACATTGGAATGCTCAAGTGTGTCCTAAGGTGTCATAGGACCCCTTAGGACACACTTGAGAATTCTAATATGTCAAATGGGGTCATGGGGACTTCCTAGCGGTCCTAACATGTGCAAAAGAGTACTAGGACCCTTAGGAAACACTTGAGTTTTTTAATGTGTCAAAAGGGGTCATGGGGACTTCATAGGGGTCCTGACATGTGATAAGGCATACTAGGACCACTAGAAAGTCCTCATGACCCATTTTGACTTATTTGAATGCTTAAGTGTGTCCTAAGGGGTTATAGGACCCATTACAACACACTTGAGCCTTCTAATGTGTCAAAAGGAATCATGGAGACTTCCTAGGGTTCTTGACATGTGACAAGTTGTTCTAGGAACCCTAAAAAGTCCTCATGACCCATTTCAATACTTTTTAATGCTCAAGTGTTTCCTAAAAGCTCGTAGGACCCCTTAAGACACACTTGAGGGTTCTAATATGTCAAAAGGGGTCATCGGGACTTCCCATGGGTCCTCACGCATGATAAGGCATACTAGGACCCCTAGGAATTCCTCATGACCCCTTTTGACACATTGGAATGCTCAAGTGTGTCCTAAGGGGTCATAGGACCCTTTAGGATGCACTTGAGCATTCAAATGTGTCGAAAGGGGTCATGAGGAATTCTTAGGGTCCTAATGCATGATAGTGCATACTAAGACCCCTAGGAAGTCCTCAAGACCTCTTTCGACACATTTGAATGCTAAATTGAATCCTAGCAGGTCCTAGGACCCCTCTAGACACACTTGAATGCTGAAGTTTCTTATAAGGGGTTGTAGGACCCCTTAGGACATACTTGAGCATTCTAATATGTCGAAAGGGGTCATGGGGACTACCTAGGGGTCTTATCAGGAAAAATGGTGTACTAGGACCCCTATTAACTCCTCATGACCCCTTTCAACACATTTGAATGCTCAATTGTGTCCTAAGTAGTTGTAGGAACCCTTAGGACACACTTGAGCATTCTAATGTGTCGAAAAGGATCATAAGGACTTCCTAGGGGTCCTAACACATGATAAGATGTACTAGGGCCCCTAAGAAGTTCTTAAGACCCCTTTTGATACATTTAAGTGCTCAAGTGTGTCCAAAGGGGTTGTAGGACCCATTACAAAACACTTCAGCATTCAAATGTGTCGAATGGGATCATGGAGACTTCCTAGTGGTCCTAACGCATGATAAGGTGTAATAGGACCCCTATGAAGTCCTCCTAACCCCTTTCAACACATTTGAATGCTCAAGTGTGTTCTAAGGGATTGTAGGACCCCTTAGGACACAATTAAGCATTCTAATGTTTTGAAATGGGTCACGGCAATTTCCTACGGGTCCTAACATGTGATAAGGCGTACTAGGACACCTTGGATCCTACCATGTGATAAGGCATACTAGGACACTTAGGAAGTCCTCGTGATGCCTTTCAACACATTTGAATGCTCAAGTGTGTCCTTCAGGGTCCTATGACCCCTAAGGACACACTTGAGTATTCAAATGTGTCGAAATGGGTCACAAGGACTTCCTAGGGGTCCTAACACATGATATCGCGTACTAGGACCCCTAGGAAGTCCTCAAGACCTCTTTCGACACATTTGAATGCTGAATTTCATCCTAAGAGGTCCTAGGACCCCTTTGGACACACTTGAATGATCAAGTCTATCGTAAGTGGTCATAGGACCCCTTAAGACACACTTGAGAATTCTAATGTGTCGAAAGGGGTCGTGGGGACTGCCTAGGGGTCCTAATGCAAAAAATGGTGTACTAGGATCCTTAGAAAGTTCTGATGACCCCTTTCAACACATTTGAATGCTTAAGTGTGTCCCAAGGGGTCACAAGACCCCATCGGACACACTTGAGCATTCTAATGTTTTGAAAGGGGTCATGGGGACTTCCCAAGGGTCCTAATGCATGATAAGGTGTAGTAGGACCCCTAGAAAGGCCTGAAGACCCCCTTTGACAAATTTGAATGCTCAAGTGTGTTCTAACAGGTCGTAGGACCCCTTAGGACAAACTTGAAGGTTCTAATATGTCGAATGGGGTCATACAAACTTCCTAGGGGTCCTAATGTGTGATAAGGCATACTACGACCCCTAGGAAGTCCTCATGACACCTTTTGACACATTGGAATGTTGAAGTGTGTCCTAGGGGGTTGTACGACCCCTTAGGACACACTTGAGGGTTCTAATGTGTCGAATGGGGTCATAAGGACTTCCTAGGGGTCCTAAAATTTGATAAGGCATACTAGGACCCTTAGGAAGTCCTTATGACCCCTTTCACCACACTTGAATGCTCACGTGTGTCCTAAGGGGTTGTAGTACCCCTTAGGAGACACTTGAGCATTCTAATGTGTCGAAATGGGTCATGGGGACTTCCTTGGTATCCTAATGCATGATAAGGTGTAATAAGACCCCCAGGAAGTCCTCATGACTCCATTCGACACATTAGAAAGCTCAAGTGTGTCCTAAGTGGTCCTATGACCCCTTAGGACACACTTGAGCCTTCTAATGTGTCGAATGGGGTAATGAGGACTTCCTAGGGGTCCTAATGCATGATAAGGCATACTAGGACCCCTAGGAAGTGCTCATAATCCCTTTGGACACATTTAAATTCTCAAGTGTGTCTAAAGGGGTTGTAGGACCCCTTAGGACATGCTTGAGCATTCTAATGTGTCAAAAGGGGTCATTGGGACTTCATAAGGGTCATAAAAAGTGATAAGGCATACTAGGACCCCTAGGAAGACCTCAGGACCCATTTTGATATATTAGAATGCTCAAGTGTGTCCTGGGGGGTCGTAGGACCCCTTAGGACACACTTGAGCATTCTAGTATGTCAAGAGGGGTCATGGGGATTTCTTAAGTGTCCAAACATGTTATAAGGTGTACTAGGACCTCTATTAAGTCCTCATGACTACTTTCGACACATTTGAATGCTCAAGTGTGTCCTAAGTGGTTGAAGGAACCATTAGGACACACTTGAGCATTCTAATGTGTTGAAAGGGGTCATGGGGACTTCCTAGGGGTCCTAATGCATGATAAGGCATACGAGAGCCCCTAGGAAATTCTTAAGAGACCCTTCGATACATTTGAGTGCTCAAGTATGTCCTAAGGGGTCGTAGAACCCCTTAGGACACATGTGAGGATTCTAATGTGTCGAATGGGGTCATTAGAAAATCATAGGAGTCCTAACATGTGTTAAGGCATACTAGGACCCCTAGGAAGTCCTCATGACCCTTATCGACACATTCCAATACTCAAGTTTGTCCTATGGGGTCCCCTTTGGACACATTTGAGCATTCCAATATGTCGAAAGGGGTCACGATGACTTCCATTGGGTCCTAACAAGTGATAAGGTGTAATAAGATTCCTAGGAAGTCCTCATGACCCCATTCTAAACATTGGAATGCTCAAGTGTGTCCTAAGGGATCGTCGGACCCCTTAGGACACACTTAATCATTCTAATGTTTCAAAAGGGGTCATGGGGATTTCCTACGGGTCCTAACATGTGATAAGGCATACTAGGACCCCTCAGAAGTCCCCATGACCCCTTGCAACACATTTGAATGCTCAAGTGTGTCCTAAGGGGTTGTAGGATCCCTTAGGACACACTTGAGGGCTCTAATGTGTTAAAAGGGGTCATGGGGACTTCCTATGGGTCCTAACATGTGATAAGGCTAACTAGGACACTTAGGAAGTCCTTGTGACCCCTTTTGACACACTAGAATGCTCAAGTGTGTCCTTAGGGGTCGTATGACCTCTTAGGACACACTTGAGCATTCTAATGTGTTGAAAGGGGTCATGAGGACTTCCTAGAAGTTCTAACACATGATAAGACATACTAGGACCCCCAAGAAGTCCTCAAGACCCCTTTAGACACATTTGAATGCTAAATTGTATCCTAAGAGGTCCTAGGACCCCTTTGGACACACTTGAATGCTGAAGTTTGTTGTAAGGGGTAGTAGGACCCCTTAAGACACAATTGAGCTTTCTAATGTGTTGAAAGGGGTCATGGGGACTGCCTAGGGGTCCTAATGCAAAAAATGGGTGTACTAGGACCCCTAGAAAGTTCTCATGACCCCTTTTGACAAATTTGAATGCTTAAGTGTGTCCTAAGGGGTCCTAGGACCCCTTAGGAAACACTTGAGCATTCTAATATTTTGAAAGGGGTCATGGGAACTTCCTAGGGGTCCTAACATGTGATAAGGTGTACTAGGACCCCTAGGAAATCCTCAAGATGCCTTTCGACAAATTTGAATGCTCAAGTGTGTTCTAAGGGGTCGTAGGACCCATTAGGACACACATGAGGGTTCTAATGTGTCGAATCGGTTCATGCAGACTTCCTAGGGGTCATCATGTGTGATAAAGCATACTAGGACCCCTAGGAAGTCCACATGACCCTTTTCAACACATTGGAATGCTCAAGTGTGTCCTAAGGGGTTGTAGGACCCCTTAGGACAAACTTGAGGGTTCTAATGTGTCGAATGGGGTCATGAGGACTTGCCAAGCATCCTAACATGTGATAAGGCATACTAGGACAATTAGGAAGTTCTCATGACCACTTTGATGATTTTTGAATGCTCAAGTGTGTCTTAAGGGGTCGTAGGACCCCTGAGCAGACACTTTAGCATTCTAATTTGTTGAAAGGGGTCATGGGGACTTTGTAGGTGTCCTAACGCATGATAAGGTGTAATAAGACCCCCAGGAAGTCCTCATGACCCCATTCAACACATTAGAAAGCTCAATTGTGTCCTAAGGGGTCCTATGACCCCTTAGGGCACACTTGAGCATTCTAATGTGTTGAATGGGGTCATGAAGACTTCCTAGGTGTCCTAATGCATGGTAAGCCATACTAGGACCCCTCAGAAGCTCTCATAACCGGTTTGGACATATTTAAATTCCCAAGTGTGTCCAAAGGGGTTTTAGGACCCCTTAGGACATGCTTGAGCATTCTAATGTGTTGAAAAAGGTCATTGGGACTTCCCAGGGGTCTTAATGCATGATAAGGCATACTAGGACCCCTAGGAAGTCCTCATGACCCCTCTTGACACATTTGAATGCTTAAGTGTGTCCTAAGGTGTTGTAGGATCTTTTAGGACACACTTGAGTACTCTAATTTGTTGAAAGGGGTCATGGAGACTTCCTAGGGGTCCTAACATGTGATAAGACATACTCGGACCCCTAGGAAGTCCTCAAGACCCCTTTGGAGACATTAGAATGCTCAAGTGTGTCCTAGGGGGTTGTACGACCCATTAGGACACACTTGAGAATTCTATTGTTTTGAAAGGGGTCATGGGGACTTCCTAGGGGTCCTAACGCATGATAAGGAATACTAGGCCCCCTAGGAAGTTCTGAAGACCTCTTTTGATACATTTGAGTGCTCAAGTGTGTCCTAAGGGGTCGTACGTCCCCTTGGGACACACTTGAGGATTATAATGTGTCAGATTGGGTCATTAGGAGTTCATAGGGGTCCTAACATGTGATAAGGCATACTAGGACCCCTAAGAATTTCTCATGACCCCTTTTGACACTTTTGAGCATTTGAATATGTCGAAAGGGGTCATGAGGACTTCCTAGGGGTCCTAAGATGTTATAAGGTAGACTAGGACTCATAGGAAGTCCTCATGATGCCTTTCAACACATTTGAATGCTCAAGTGTGTCCTCAAGGATCATAGGACCCTTTAGGAAACACTTAAGCATTTTAATGTTTCGAAAAGGGTCATGGGGATTTCCTACGGGTCCTAACATGTGATAAGGCGTAGTATGACTACTAAGAATTCCACATGACCCCTTGTGACACATTTGAATGCTCAAGTGTGTCCTAAGGGGTTGTAGAATCCATTAGGACACACTTGAGGGTTGTAATGTGTTGAAATGGGTCATGGGGACTTCTTAGGGGTCCTAACATGTGATAAGGCATACTAGGACACTTAGGAAGTCCCCGTGCCCCTTTTGACACATTTGAATTGTCAAGTATGTCCTTAGGGGTTGTAGGACCCCTTAGGAAAAACTTGAGCATTCTAATGTGTTGAAAGGGGTCATGAGGACTTTCTAGGGCTCCTAACACATGATAAAGCATACTAGGACCCCTAGAAAGTCTGCAAGACCTCTTTTGACACATTTCAATGCTCAAGTGTGTCCTAAGGGGTCGTAGGAACCCTTTTGACACATTTCAATGCTCAAGTGTGTCCTAAGGGGTTGTAGGACCACTTTTGACACATTTCAATGCTCAAGTGTATCCTTAGAGGTCATAGGATCCCTTAGGACACACTTCAGAATTTAATGTGTTGAAAGGGGTCATGGGGACTTCCTAGGGGTCCTTATGTGTGATAAGGCATATAGTTGAATGCTCAAGTGTGTCCTAAGGGTTTGTAGGACACCTTAGGACACACTTGAGCATTCTAATGAGTTCAAAGGGCTCATGGGGACCTCTTAGGGGCGCTAACATGTGATAAGGTGTACTAGGACCCCTAGGAAGTCCTCATGACCCATTTTGACACATTTTAATGCTCAAGTGTGTCCTAAGGGGTCCTAGGACCCCTTAGGACACACTTGAGCATTCTAATGTGTCGAAAGGTGTCATTGGGAATTCTTAGGGGTCCTATCACTTGATAAGCCATAGTAGGACCCATAGGAAGTCCTCATGACCTCTTTCGACACATTTGAATGCTCAAATGTGTCCTAAGGGGTCATAGGACCCCTTAGGACACACTTGAGGGTTCTAATGTGTCGAAAGGGATCATGGGGACTTCCTAGGAGTCCTAACATGTGATAAGACATATCGGGACCCCTAAGAAGTAATCATGACCCCTTTTGACACATTTGAAAGCTCAAGTGTGTCCTAAGGGGTAGTAGTACCCCTTAGGACACACTTGAGCATTCTAATGTGTCGAAAGGGGTCATGAGGACTTCCTAGAGGTCCTAACATTTGATATGGCATACTACGACCCCTAGGAAGACCTCAAGACCCCTTTCCACACATTTGAATGCTCGAGTGTGTCCTAAGGGGTCGTAGGACCCCTTTCAACACATTTGAATACTCAAGTGTGTCCTAAGGGTTCCTAGAACACCTTACGACATAGTTCAGCATTCTATTGTGTTGAAAGGGGTCACGGGGACTGCCTACGGGTCCTAATGGATGATAAGGCATACTAGGACCTATAGGAAGCCCTCATGACCCCTTTCAAAATATTTGAATGCTCAAGTGTCTCCTAAGGCATCGTAGGACCCCTAATGACACACTTGAGCATTTTAATGTGTCAAAAGGGGTCATGGGGACTTCCTAAGAGTCCTAACAAGTGATAATCCATACTACGACACCTACCAAGTCCTAAAGACCCATTTTGACACATTTTAATGCTCAAGTTATTCCTAAGGGGTCATAGGACCCCTTAGGACATAGTTGAGGGTTCTAATGTGTCAAATGGGGTCATGAGGACTCCCTAGGGGTCCTAACGCATGATAAGAGATACTAGGACCACTAGGAAGTCCTCACGACCCCTTTCAACAAATTGGAATTCTCAAGTGTGTCCTAAGGGGTCGTGGGACCCTTTAGGACACACTTGAGAATTCTAATGTGTCAAATGTGTTCATACGGACTTCCTAGGGGTCCTAATGCATGAAAATACCTACTATGACCCTTAAGAAGTCCTCATGACCCCTCTCAACACATTAGAATGCTGAAATGGCTCATAAGGGGTCGTAGGACCCTTTAGAACACACTTGAGCATTCTAATGTGTTGAATGGGGTCATGGGGACTTCCTGGAGGTCCTAATGTGAGATAAGGTGTACGAGGACCCCTAAGAAGTGCTTATGACCCCTTTTGACACATTGGAATGCTCAAGTGTCTCATAAGGGGTTGTAGGACCCCTTAGGACACACTTGAGCATTCTAATGTGTCAAATGGGGTCATGGGGACTTCCCAAGGCTCCTAACATGTGATAAGGCATCCTAGGACCCCTAGGAACTCCTCATGACCCCTTTCGACACATTTGAAACCTCCAGTGTGTCCTAAGGGGTTGTAGGACCCCTTAGGACACACTTGAGAATTCTAATGTGTCAAAAGGGGTCATGGGGACTTCCTAAGGGTCCTAATGTGTGATAAGGCAAACTAGTACCCTTAGGAAGTCGAAAAGACACCTTTTGACACATTTAAATGCTCAAGTGTGTCCTAAGGGGTCATAGGACCCCTTAGGACATGCTTGAGCATTCTAATGTGATGAATGGGGTCATGAGGACTTCCTAGGGGTCCTAACACATGATAAGGCATACTAGGACCCCTAAGAAGTACTCAAGACCCCTTTCGACATATTTGAATGCTAAACTGCATCCTAAGGGGTTGGAGGACCCCTTAGGACACACTTGAGCATTCTAATGTTTTGAAAGGGGTCATGGGGACTCCTTAGGGGTCCTAACATGTGATAATGTTTACTAGGACCCCGAGGAAGTCCTCAAGACCCCTTTTAACAAATTTGAATGCTCAAGTGTGTTCTAAGGGGTCATAGGAACCCTTAGGACACACTTGAGGGTTCTAATGTGTCGAATGGGGTCATGAAAACTTCCAGGGGTCCTAATGCATTATAAAGCATAATAGAACCCTAGGAAGTCCTCATGACCACTTTTGACACATTGGAATGCTCAAGTGTGTCCTAAGGGGTTGTAGGACTCCTTAGGAAACACTTGAGAGTTGTAATGTGTCGAATGGGGTCATGAGGACTTCCTAGGGGTTATAACATGTGATAAGGCATACTAGGACCTTTAGGAAGTCCTCATGACCCCTTTTGCCACATTAGAATGCTCAAGTGTGTCCTAACAGGTCATAGGATGCCTTAGGAGACACTTGAGCATTCTAATGTGTCGAAAAGGGTCATGGGGACTTCTTAGGTGTCCTAATGCATGATAAGGCATAATAAGACTCACAGGAAGTCCTCATGACCCCATTTGACACATTAGAAAGTTTAAGTGTGTCCTAAGGGGTCTTACGACCCCTTAGGACACACTTGAGCTTTCTAATGTGTCGAATGTGGTCATGAGGACTTCCTCAGGGTCCTAACACATGATAAGGCATACTAGGACCCCTAGGAAGTCCTCATGACCCCTTTCGACACATTTGAATGCTCAAGTGTGTCCTAAGGGGTTGTAGGATCCCTTAAGACACACCTAAGCATTCTAATTTGTTGAAAGGGGTCATAGGGAGTTCCTAGGGGTCCTAACACATGATAAGGCATACTAGCACCCCTAGGAAGTCCTCAAGACCCCTTTCGACATATTAGAATGCCCAAGTGTGTCCTAGGGGGTTGTAGGACCCCTTAGGACACACTTGAGCATTCTAATGTATCAAAAGGGGTTATGGGGACTTCTTGTGGGTCCTAACATGTGATAAGTCCTCATGACCCCTTTCAACACATTTGAATGCTCAAGTGTGTCCTAAGTGATTGTTGGAACCCTTAGGACACACTTAAGCATTCTAATGTGTTGAAAGGGGTAATGGGGACTACCTAGGGGTCCTAACACATGATAAGGCATACTAGGACCCCTAGGAAGTCCTCATGACCTCTTTTGACACATCAGAATGCTCAAGTGTGTCCTCAAGGGTCTTAGAACCCCTTAGGACTCACTTGAGCTTTCTAATGTGTTAAAAGGGGTCATTGGGACCTCCTAGGGGACCTAACACTTGATAAGTTGTACTAGGACCCCTATGAAGTCCTCATGACCCATTTTGACACATTTCAATCCTCAAGTGTGTCCTAAGGGGTCGTAGGATCCCTTAAGACACACTTGAGGGCTCTAATGTGTTGAAAGGGGTCATGGGGACTTCCTATGTGTCCTAGTATGAGATAAGGCACACTAGGACCCTTTGGAAGTCCAAGTGACCCTTTTTGACACATTTGAATGCTCAAGTATGTCCTTAGGGGTTGTAGGGCCGTTTACGATACACTTGAGCATTTTAATATTTTTAAAGGGGCCATGAGGACTTCCTAGGGGTCTTAACGCATGATAAGGCATACTAGGACCCCAAGGAAATCCTCAACACCCCTTTCTACACATTTGAATGCTCAAGTGTGTCTTAAGGGGTCGTAGGACCCCTTTTGACACATTTGAATGCTTAATTGTGTCCTAAGGGGTCATGAGGACTTCCTAGGGGTCCTAATGCATGATAAGCAATACTAGGACCCCTAGGAAGTCCTCATGACCCTTTTCAACACATTTGAATTCTCAAATGTGTCCTAAGGGTTTGTAGGACCCCTTAGGACACACTTGAGCATTCTAATATGTCGAAAGGGGTCATGGGGACTTTCTAGGGGTCGTAACATGTGATAAGGTGTACTAGGACCCCTAGAAAATCATCATGACCCCCTTCAACACATTTGAATGCTCAAGAGTGTCCTAAGCGGTCGTAGGACCCTTTAGGAAGCACTTGAGCATTCTAATGTTCTGCAAGAGGTCATGGGAAATTTCTAGGCGTCCTATCACTTGATAAGGTGTACTAGGACCCCTAGGAAGTCCTGATTACCCCTTTCGACACATTTGAATGCTCAAGTGTGTCCTAAGGGGTTGTAGGATCCCTTAGGACACACTTGAGCATTCTAATTTGTTGAAAGGGGTCATGGGGACTTCCTTGGGGTCCTAACGCATGATAAGGCATACTAGGACCCCTAGGAAGTCTTTAGGACCCCTTCTGACATATTAGAATGCTCAAGTGTGTCCTACGGGGTCGTAGGACAACTTAGGACACACTTGAGTATTCTAATATGTTAAAAAGTGTCATGGGGACTTAATAGGGGTCCTAATGTGTGATAAGGTGTACTAGGACCCCTAGGAAGTCCTCATGACCCCTTTCAACACATTGGAATGCTCAAGTGTGTCCTAAGGTGTCGTAGGACCTCTTAGGACACACTTAAGCTTTCTAATGTGTCAAATGAGGTAATGGGGAATTCCTAGGGGTCCTAACAACTAATAAGCCATACTAGGTCCCCTAGGAAGTCCTCATGAACCCTTTCAACACATTTGAATGATCAAGTGTTTCCTAAGGGATTGTAGGACCCCATAGGACACACTTGAGCATTCTAATATTTTGAAAGGCATCATGGGGAGTTCCCATGGGTCCTAACATGCAATAAGGCATACTAGGACCCCTAAGAAGTCCTCATGACCTCTTTCAACACATTTGAATGCTAAAGTGTGTCCTGAGGTGTGGTAGGAAACCTTAGGACACACCTGAGGGCTCTAATGTGTCGAAAGAGGTCGTGGGGACTTCTTAGGTGTCGTAGCATGAGATAAGGTGTACTAGGACCATTAGGAAGTTCTCGTGACCCCTTTTGACACATTTGAATGCTCAAGTGTGTCCTTAGGGGTTGTGTGACCCCTTAGGGCACACTTGAGCATTCTAATATGTTGAAAGGGGTCAATAGGACTTCCTAGGGATCTTAACGAATGATAAGGCATACTAGGACCCCTAAGAAGTCCTCAAGACTCCTTTCAACACATTTGAATGCTCAAGTGTGTCCTAAGGGGTCGTAGGAACCCTTTTGACACATTTTAATGGTCAAGTATGTCCTAAGGGGTTGTAGGACCCCTTTTGACACATTTGAATGCTCAAGTATGTCCTAAGTGGTGGTAGGAACCCTTAGGACACAATTGAATTCTAATGTGTCGAAAGGGGTCACGGGGAAATGCTAAGGATCCTAACACATGATAAGGTGTATTAGGACCCTTAGGATGTCCTCATGACCCCTTTTGATACATTTGAATGCTTGAGTGTGTCCTAAGGGGTCGTAGGACCCCTTAGGACACACTTGAGTGGTCTAATTTGTTGAAAGAGGTCATGGGGAATTCCTAGGGCTCCTATCACATAATAAAGCATACTAGGACCCCTAGGAAGTCTTCATGACCCCTTTCAACACATTTGAATGCTCAAATGTGTCGTAAGGGTTCGTAGGAACCCTTAGGACACACTTGAGGTTTCTAATGTTTCGAAAGGGGTCATGGGGACTTCCTTGGTGTCCTAAGGTGTTGAAAGGCATACCAGGACCCCTTTCAATATATTTGAATGCTCAAATGTGTCTTAAGGGGTTGTAGGATCCCTGAAGACACACTTGTGGGCTCTAATGTGTCGAAAGGGGTCATGGGGACTTCCTAGGTGTCCTAGCATGAGATAAGGCATACTAGGACCCTTTCGAAGTCCTTGTGACCCTTTTCGACACATTTGAATGCTCAAGTATGTCCTTAGGGGTCATAGGGCCGCTTAGGATACACTTGAGCATTTTAATGTGTTGAAAGGGGTCATGAGGACCTCCTAGGGGTCTTAACACAAGATAAGGCATACTAGGACCCCTAGGAAGTCCGCAACACCCCTTTCTACACATTTGAATGCTCAAGTGTGTCTTAAGGGGTCGTAGGACCCCTTTTGACACATTTGAATGCTCAAGTGTGTCCTAAGGGGTCATGAGGACTTCCTAGGGGTCCTAATGCATGATAAGCCATACTAGGACCCCTAGGAAGTCCTCATGACCCCTTTTGACACATTTAAATTCTCAAGTGTGTCCAAAGGGGTCATGAGGACTTTCGAGATGTCCTAACATGTCATAAGATATACTAGGACTCCTATGAAGTCCTCAAGACCCCTTTCCACATATTTTAATGCTCAAGTGTGTCCTAAGGGGTTGTAGGATCCCTTTCGACACATTTGAATACTTAAATGTGTCCTAAGGGGTCGTAGGACCCCTTACAATACATTTGAGTATTCTAATGTGTCGAAAGGGGTCATGGGGACTTCCTAGGGGTCCTAATCCATTATAAGGCATACTAGGACCTATAGGAAGTCCTCATGACCCCTTTCATCTTTTTTGAAGGCACAAGTGTATCCTAAGGGTTCATAGGACCCCTTACGACACACTTGAGCATTCTAATGTGTTGAAAGGGCTCATGGGGAATTCTGAGGGGTCCTAATGCATGATAAGGCATACTAGGACCCCTAAGAAATCCTCAAGACACCTTTGGACACATTTGAATGGTCAAGTGTGTCCTGAGGGGTCATCAAGACCCCTTTCGACACATTTGAATGCTCAAGTGTGTTCTAAGGGGTCATAAGACACCTTAGGACACACTTTAGGGTTCTAAAGTGGCAAATGGAGTCATGAGGAATTCCTAGGTGCCCTAACATGTGATAAAGCATACTAGGACCACTAAGAAGTTTCTCATGACCCCTTTCGATACATTGGAATGCTCAAGTGTGTCCTAAGGGGTTGTGGGACCTCTTAGGACATAGTTGAGCATTCTAATGTGTCGAATGAGGTCATAGGGACTTTATAGGGGTCCTAACTCATGATAAGGTGTACTAGGACCCCTATGATGTCCTCATGACCCCTTTTGACACATTGAAATGCTCAAGTGGCTCCTAAGCTATCATAGTACCCCTAAGAACACACTTGAGCATTCTAATGTGTCAAATGGGGTCATGGGGACTTCTTGGGGGTCCTAACCTAAGATAAGGCATACTAGGACCCCTAAAAGGTCCTCATGACCCCTTTTAACATATTGGAATGCTCAAGTGTCTCCTAAGGGGTTGTAGGATGCCTTAGGACACACTTGAGCCTTCTAATGTGTCAAATGGGGTCATGGGGACTTCCAAGGGGTCCTATTGCATGATATGGCATACTAGAACCCCTAGGAAGTCACCATTACCCCCTTCGATACATTAGAATGCTCAAGTGTGTCCTAAGGGGTCCTATGACCCTCTTAGCATAGAGTTGACCATTCAAATGTGTTGAAAGGTGTCATGGGGACTTCCTAGGGGTTTGAACACATGATAAGGAAAACTAGTACCCCCAGGAAGTCCTCAAGACCCCTTAGGACACACTTGAGCATTCTAATGTGTCGAATGGGGTCATGATAACTTCGTAGGGGTCCTAAAGAATGATAACACATACTACAGGCCCTACGAAATACTCATGACCCCTTTCAACACATTGGAATGCTCTAGTGTGTCCTAAGGGGTCACAGGACCCCTTAGGACACACTTGAGCATTCTAATGTGTCAAATGGGGTCATGGGAACTTCCTAGGGGTCCTAATGCATGATAAAGCATACTAGGATGCCTAGGAATTCCTCATGACCCCTTTCCACACATTTTAATGATCGAGTGTGTCTTAAGGTTTTGTAGGACCCCTTAAGACATAGTTGAGCATTCTAACAGGTTGAAAGGGGTCATGGGGACTTCCTAGGGGTCATAACACATGATAAGGAGGTCTAAGACCCCTAGGAAGACCTCATGAACCCATTCGACACATTTGAATTCTCAAGTGTGTGCTCAATGGCTGTACGACCCCTTAGGACACACTTGAGCATTCTAATGTGTCAAAACAGGTGATGGGGACTTCCTAGGGCTCCTAACATGTGATAAGGCATACTAAGACCCCTAGGAAGTCTTCAAGACCCCTGTGAACACATTTGAAAGCTCAAGTTTGTTCTAAAGGGTTGTAGGACCCCTTAGGACACACTTGAGGGTTCTAATGTGACGAATGAGGTCATGAGGACTTCCTAGGGGTCCTAACACGTGATAAGACATACTACGATGGCTAGGACATCCTCATGATCCCATTCGACATATTGGAATGCTCAAGTGTGTCCTAAGGGGTTGTGGGATCCCTTACAAAACACTTGAGCATTCTAATGTGTCGAATGGGGTCATGGGGAATTCCTGTGGACCTAACACATGATAATGTGTACTAGGGCCCCTAGGAATTCCTCCTGACCCCATTCAATGCATTTGAATGCTCAAGTGTGTCCTAATGTGTTGTAGGATCCCTTAGGACACACTTAAGCATTCTAACATGTCGAAAGGAGTCATGAGGACTTCATATGGGTCCTAATGCATGATAAGGCATACTAGGACCCCTATGAAGTGCTCAAGAACCCTTTCAACAAACTTGAAAGCTTAATTCTATCCTAAGGGGTCGTAGGACCCTTTTCGACACATTTGAATGCTCAAGTGTGTCCTAATGGGTTGTAGGATACCTTACAACACACTTGAAAATTCTAATATGTCAAAAGGGGTCATGGAGACTTCCTAGGGGTCCTAACACATGATAAGACATACTAGGACCCCTAGGAAGTCTTTAAGACCCCTTTCGACACATTTGAATGCTCAAGTGCATCCTAAGGGGTCGTAGGACCACTTAGGAAACACTTGAGAGTTTTAATATGTTGAATAGGGTCATGAGGTATTCCTAGGGGTCCTAATGTGTGATAAGGCATCCTAGGACCCCTAGGAAGTCCTCATGACCCCTTTTGATGCATTAGAATGCTCAAGTGTGTCCTAAGGGGTCGTAGGACAACTTAGGACACACTTGAGCATTTTAATGTGTCAAATGGGGTCATAGGGACTTGCAAGGGGTCCTAACACATGATAAGGCATACTAGGACACCTACAAAGTCCTCATGACCCCTTTTAACACATTGGAATACTCAAGTGTGTCTTAAGGGGTTGTAGGACCCCTTAGGACACAATTGAGCATTCTAATGTGTCAAATGGGGTCATGGGGACTTCCTTGAGGTCATAACATGTGATAAGGTGTACTAGGACACATAGGAATTCCTCATGAATCCTTTCAACACATTGGAATGCCCAAGTGTGTCCTAAGGCATCGTAGGACCCCTTAGGACACATTTGAGTATTCTAATGTGTCAAATGGGGTCAAGGGGCCTTCCTAGGGGTCCTAACACATCATAAGGCATACTAGGACCCCTAGGAAGTCCTCATGACCCCTGTTTGAAACATTTGAATGTTCAAGTGTGTCCTAAAGGGTTGTAGGACACCTTAGGACATACTGGAACATTCTAATATGTCGAAAGGGGTCATGGGGACTTCCTACAAGTCCTAACACATGATAAGTCATACTAGTACCCCTAGGAAGTCCTCAAGACCCCTTTCGATACATTTGAGTGCTCAAGTGTGTCCTAAGGGGTCATACAACCCCTTAGGACACACATGAGGGGTCTAATGTGTTGAATGGGGTCATCGGGACTTTATAGGAGTTCTAAAAGAAGAAATAATTTTCTACTACTTGAATGTAAGATTTATACAACTTAAGTCCTCCCGGGTTCCCTAACGTCGCTACCTAAGCAACATCATATAAACCATTTACGTGCATAAGATATTCACAGAATCATGAACTTAAAAGATCTACATTCATTTTAATGCACCAAGTTAAATGTCCCTAACTTATTTCTTTTATTAAACATAGGTTAATCATCCAACATCATTATTCCTTTTATCAACTCATTCCATAAATTCATATTGATTTCATCTACATCTACTATCCTTTATATCACTTTTCTCTAATAATTTAGGTAAGAGATTAATATTCATTAAGGTAGGCATCATCCTAGGTACTTCATTAACATGAACCAAGTATTAACATTAAAATCAAATTACTATTCTATTGCATTGTTTCATAACCATTCATTGTTAATAATTCCAATCACTAATCTATCATTTCTCAATAATCTCTTTGAATTCTTTCATCAAGAGAGAATACATTATTGTTGTGATACATCATTATATATAATTATATTTAAGATTATTTCCTTTACACATGGACAACATAAGAGGATAGGATAAATAACATAAACACTTTCTTTTAATGCTAGTAACATGTCCAATATTCCACATTTTTTCCCCTTCTTTTACCTAGAACTACCCATTCCCTTATGCATTGCTTTGAATTGAGATTGCATCAATACTACAAGACTCTTTTTAGGAGATTAAAAATTACATGAAAACAAATACATAGGTACATCTCAACATATTAAAATATCCAATAAGAAATCTTCAACTGCAGATCTGGAAAGGAATATGTGCTAGGATCATCCAAAGAATCACGATCAATACCTCGATATAAATATTAACCACCCAACCACGTGGAACCAATAGGCCCACTCCCCCGAGCTAGGAGATAGAACCAAAGGCCCATACAAGAGGTAACAACTAGGAAATTCCTAAGGTGGTGATAAAATTTGCCCAAAGTCACAACACAAAAGAAAAGACAAGAAGACCACAAGGACTACCAGAGGCATGATCAAGTTTAGTAGAGACTCTAAGCTACAAGCTAGGTGAGTGTCATCGCATAGCCCTCACCCCTTGGGTTGTCCTGGTACTATCCACTCTTGGCCCCGGCCCCCAAGTAGGCACATGCGGAATCGAATGCCTCTCGTACAGACAAGGTCATCCAGTCGTACCTACGCATAGGTACCTTCTACCACTCCCATCCTTAGTCTTTAATAGCACTAAAGGCATGGGCGAGGCACAATTAATCTTGATTAGTGTGTAATTTCCCATTCCAATAATCTTCCATTCCCAATTCATTTATTTAGGTTATCACTTGATTAAATAACTCATAGTAGGTTATCCTGGTACTAGCCACTTAGGGCCCCGGCCCCTCACTATGAGCCACTCACCTAGTGTACTTAGGTTCCCTAACATACATATAAAAATCATAAGAGCATAATAGATCCATCATCAAGAATTCATATCAATTCCATAACAACATTTGATTGAGTTTAGGAAAACATATGTTGTCCCTAGTCCACTTGACAACCCTAAACCCAATATGGCATTCAGAATGTTCCAAACATATAAGAAGATATCCAAGTGATATTATAAACATATTCAGAGTATACATAGATCAAATTAACAAAAAAAAAATTCTAATAGCCTCTGGTAACCATACAAAACCTTAAAACTTAATGATGTTCTTAAATTGAATTATTTCAAGCAAGGATTAAATGCAAAGAATAGTCATCATATAACAGTCATCCATATCCTCCACAAAAAAAATAATAAAAACAATCGCTTTCGTAGAGATTTAGATAACATAATTATGGACTCTCAATTTGATTTTTAGGAAGATCCAATGGTGGGAAAGAAAGTTATGACTTCTAGTTTAAAACAAAAAATTCTGGTTAGGGTTCAGACCTGCCTTCACTAAAACGGTTGTAATTTTCACAAAACATAATTAAAATTCACCAAATCAATTGGAAGTGAAAGATAAGACTTAAGAGAATATTTTATATAAAATTTATACTTTTATATAATCATATCAGCCTGTACCATACGAATACATTTGACAGAAAATTCGGAATCAAGAATGGACAGGCATAGTCTGCCAAAATGTCAAAAATAAGGCATTAATTCGACCCTAAAAATAAAATCAAATAGATACCCATTTGAGATCTGTGAATTTTACTTCCAGAAAATCAATTTAGTAAAACCATAGATGCAATTTAAATTGTTATAATAACAGATCTCCAAAAACAGGTTGCTAAAAACCTTAGGAAAACACATGCCAATTCTTACAAACAAAAACTCAAAACTTTAAAATAACCATAGAAATTAAAAGTACAGATATAATAAATAATTATAATATATAAATAGATCCATAATCTATCAGAGACATAAAGTAACTAACATATTCAATCCATACCTCATGTCCTACGAAGGTTGAATCGAAGAAGGAAGGAAACAAAAGAGAAGACAAATCCAAACTTGAGATGCATCCTTCAAACCCTATCCACTTTCAGAAATCTCCATGCAAGAAAGAAATAATTTCACAGCAAAGAATCCCTCTCTCAACTATTGAAATTCTCACAAAAATGTCTCTCTCCCAAAAGCAAAGATAACCAAAAATTCTTAAAGACATATGCTTACAAAATCTCCCTCACATCTCCAAATTTTCTCTCCAAAATCACCATGAAAATTAAGGCCATCCTCTCCTCAATGCTTCAGCCTCAAAATCCCCCCCTTCAAATGAGAAAGTAGTGCATATAAATAGATTTCCAAAGGTTGAGAGGAAAAGTAACCAATTCCCAACTAACTCTTAACTAAAGGGTATTATAAAATAACTTAATATCATACAACTATAGTACTCAAATATACAATAAAAGATTATTTGTATTCATTCATACACATATGTAATATTATCCTAACATATATGCATATGCCATCATTAATTACATCAATATCTATATATATAACCTATCCTCATTATTAATAATTAACAATTGAGAATAATATACCTCGCATTATTTAATATTTAATTATTAATAATATTATACTTTACATTAATCCCAAAATATACACCATCAACAATATCTACAATAATTAACATATAATCACATATAAATTATATATATATAAATACATATATGTGTGCACCCATATATATATTTCCATATATATATATATATATATATATATTTCCATATATATATATATATATATTTCCATATATATATATATATATATATATATATATATATATATATTTATATTTATATAGATACATGCCAAATACCAAACACTATAATCTATAAGATTATGAAGTAATAGATCACAATATTATTACCTATTTATAATTGCTATAGGATATAACACTGAGGTAGAATAAAATCACATTCCTCAAAATAAATCTAATCATCCAAAGAGGCCATACAAATCATCTATGAAACATATCGAGTAAAGCATAAGATCAAACAAGGTCAACCAAAGTCAACAAGGAAAGTCAAGCCAAACTCCTGAAACACAACATAGAAAGATTAACTAAGAATCATACCAAGAAGGAGAAATAAATAAAATGAGTAAACAAATCATACAACCAAATGAATTCAAGTGGTCACAAGGCACTAACTACAACCATGCCCAACCGGGTGCGTTGGATCTGGGTTTTTGACCCAAAGGTTGACTGACAAAGAAGGAACCCTAATATTCCCAAATTGGAATAATGACAAAGGAAGACTCATGTAGGGGCCTTAGTACTATCTCCATAACAACAACCATCGAGGATTTGAGGGCATGCTCAGACCTGTGAAGCCAGGTGAAGTCGATGCCCGGTACCTGCAAGCCTGCATCACAAAGAAGAAATACATATGCACGGATATACATATAAAAGAAAACATTGCAGACAGATGACCATGATCGATACATCGTGTGGACCTCATCTATGTGAGTAACTACGAATTCGTCCTGAATCATGAAAACACATCATGTATATATATACACTCAAAGCATGTAGCATCATCATAATGAAGGTTAGAATCTCAAGCATTGTGTTAGTCTCTTATCAATACTAATAATAAATTTACATAATCAAATCATCAAGTGAGATGCAAGATTCACCCAAGGTAACCTTAATAGAAGAAAATATAAATAACCACTTATATATATCTATCAAGTACATATCATATAACATCCTAACTATGTTCATAAAGGTCTTGTAGGTACTCAATACATACATGGAGATAAATACATACAAGAATGATACCTTTAGATAGTATGTCTGATATTAGAATCATTAAGTACTAGCTTATGAAATTATTATAAACAACTATAGGAATAGATCAAAAAAGTATCATGTACAACTTAAGCTGTAAGAAAACATCGAAGGATCTTAATTCTTTCAAAAATACAAAACTTATATTAGGGTTAGAGGGGTATTACATTTGTAATGTGTCGAAAGGGGTAATGGGGACTTCCTAGGGGTCCTAACACATGATAAGGCATACTAGTACTCATAGGAACTCATCGTGACCCTTTTCGACACATTTGAATGCTCAAGTGTGTCCTAAGGTGTCATAGGACCCCTTAGGAAACACTTGAGGGTTCTAATGCATCGAATGGGGTCATGAGGACTTCCTAGGGGTCCTAACGCTAATAAGGCATACTAGGACCCCTAGGAAGTCCTCATGACCCCTTTCAACACATTGGAATGCTCAAGTGTGTCATAAGGGGTCATAGGACAACTTAGGACACACTTGAGCATTCTAATGTGTTGAATGGGGTCATGGGGAATTCCTAGGGTTCCTAACGCATGATAAGGCATACTAGGACCCCTAGAAAGTCTTCATGACCCCTTTCAACTTATTGGAATGCTCAAGTGTGTCTTGAGGTGTCGTAGGATCTCTTAGGACACAATCAAGTATTCTAATATGTTGAATGGGGTCATGGGGACTTCCTAGAGGTCCTAACATGTGATAAGGCATACTAGGATACCTAGGAAGTCCTGATGACCCCTTTTGACACATTGGAATGCTCAAGTGTGTCCTAAGGGGTCGTAGGACCCCTTAGGACACACTTGAGTGTTCTTATGTGTCAAATGGGGTCATGGGGACTTCCTAGGGGTCCTAACGTGTGATAAGGTGTACTAGGACCCCTATTAAGTCCTTGTTGGTGTAATTAAGTATTTATTAGTTACACTATACTTAAGTTTACTTAGGATAATGCATTTGCATAATTAGTTGTCTTTGAGTCACTTAGGAGTTTGCATTTCTTTTTAGCACATGGTTAGGAGAATCTCCACTTTAGGTGTGATATTTGTCATCACATACCTCTTTGTGTGTGAGATCCACCCTTAGTGCTCTTATCACATTTTCATCCTCTCATTGTTGCACATACTTCCATGTACAATGGAGGATGATCCACATTTGGTGGACATGTGATTCCACCTCATGTGGGTGATATCTTATCATCTCCTTATCATGTAGTCTTATTACATTGCCTATATATTTAGGCACTCCTACATTGTATGTAATCAATCATTCAATCTATTATTTATTATTTGATCATTTGATCATATCATATTTTGTCTCTCTTGTGCTATCTCTTGAGCTTCTAGATCTTGGTTTCTACTCTTTGCCTTAGTCAAATTCTTACAGTCCTCATGACCCCTTTCGACACATTTGAATGCTCAAGTGTGTCTTAAGTGGTTGTAGGAACACTTAAGAAAATCTTGAGCATTCTATTGTGTCGAAAGGGGTCATGGGGACTTCTTAGGGGTCCTAACACATGATAAGGTGTACTAGAGCCCCTAGGAAGTTCTCAAGACACCTTTCGATATATTTGAGTGCTCAAGTGTGTCGTAAGGGGTCATACAACCCCTTAGGACACACTTGAGGATTCTAATTTGTCGAATGGGGTCATCAAGAATTCATAAGGGTCCTAATGCATTATAAGGCATACTAGGACCCCTAAGAAGTCCTCATGACCCCTTTCAACACATTGGAATGCTCAAGTGTGTCCTAAGGGGTCTTAAGACCCCTTAGGATAGACTTGAGCTTTCTAATGTGTCAAATGGGGTCATGGGGACTTCCTAGGGGTCCTAACATGTGATAAGGCATACTAGGACTCCTAGGAAGTCCTCATGACCCCATTTGACACATTGGAATGCTCAAGTGTGTCCTAAAGGGTCGTAGGACCCATTAAGAAACACTTGAGCATTCGAATGCTTCAAATGGGGTCATGGCAACTTCCTAGTAGTCCTTACGCATGATAAGGAATACTAGGACCCTTAGGAAGTTCTCATGACCTGTTTCAACACATTTGAATGCTCAAGTGTGTCCTAAGGAATCGTAGGACCCCTTAGGACACACTTAAGCATTAGAATGTTTTGAAAGGGGTCACGGGGATTTCCTACAAGACCTAACACGTGATAAGGTGTACTAGGACCCCTAAGAAGTCCTCATGACTACTTGGAACACATTTGAATGCTCAAGTTTGTCCTAAGGGGTTTTAGGACCCCTTAGGACACACTTGAGGGCTCTAATGTGTCGAAAAGGGTCATGGGGACTTCCTAGGGGTCCTAACATGTGATAAGGTGTACTAGGACACTTAGGAAGTCCTTGTGACCTCTTTCAATAGATTTGAATGCTTAAGTGTGTCCCTAGAGGTTGTAGGACCCATTTGGACACACTTGAGTGTTCTAATGTGTTGAAAGTGGTAATGAGGTCTTCCTAGGGGTCCTGTAACATGATAAGGCATACTAGGACCCTTAGGAAGTCCTCAAAACCCCTTTCGACACATTTGAATTCTCAAGTGTGTCCTAATGGGTCATAGGACCCCTTTTGACACGTTTGAATGCTCAAGTGTGTCCTAAGCGGTCGTAGGACCACTTCTGACACATTTCAATGCTCAAGTGTTTCTTAAGAGGTCATAGGATCCTTGAGAACACACTTGAGCATTTAATGTGTTGAAAGGGGTCATGGGGACTTCTGAGGGGTCCTAACATGTGATAAGCCATACTAGGACCCCTAGGAATTCTTCATGACCCCTTTTAACATATTTGAATGCTCAAGTGTGTCTTAAGGGGTTGTAGGACCCCTTAGGACAAACTTGAGCATTCTAATGTGTCGAAAGGGCTCATGGGGACTTCGTAGAGATCCTAACACATGATAAGGAATACTAGGACCCTTAAGAAGTCCTCATGACCCCTTCCCACACATTTGAATGCTTAAGTGTGTCCTAAGGGGTGGTAGGATCCATTAGGACACACTTGAGCATTCTAATGTGTCGAAAGGGGTCATTGGGAATTCCTAGGGGTCCTATCACCTGATAAGGCATACTATGACCCATTGGAAGTCTTCATGAACCCTTTCGACACATTTGAATGCTCAAATGTTTCTTAAGGGGTCATAGGACCCCTTAGGACACACTTGAGGGTTCTAATGTGTCGAAAGGGGTCATGGGGACTTTGGAAGAGTCCTAACATGTGATAAGGCATACTAGGACCCCTAGGAAGTTATCATGACCCATTTCAACACAATTGAATACTCAGGTGTATCCCAAGGGGTTGTAGGACTCCTTTCAACAATTGAATGCTCAAGTGTGTCCTAGAGGTCCTAACATGTAATATGGCATACTAGGACCCCTAGGAAGTCTTCAAGACCCCTTTCAACACATTTGAATGGTCAAGTGTGTCCTAAGGGTTTTTAGGACCCCTTTGGACACCTTTGAATACTCAAGTGTGTCCTAAGGGGTCATAGGAACCCTTATGACACATTTGAGCTTTCTAATGTGTTGAAAGGGGTCATGGGGACTTCCTAGGGGTCCTAACGCATGATAAGGCATACTAGGACCTATAGGAAGTCCTCATGACCCCTTTCAATATATTTGAATGGTCAAGTGTGTCCTAAGGCATCGTAGGACCCCTTAGGACACACTTGGGCATTCTAATGTGTCGAAATGGGTCATGGGGACTTCCTAAGGTTCCTAACAAGTGATAATGCATACCCGGACCCCTAGCAAGTCTTCAAGACCCCTTTTGACACATTTGAACGCTCAAGTAATTCCTAAGGGGTCATAGGACCCCTTAGGACACACTTGAGGGTTCTAATGTGTCAAATGGGGTGATGAAGACTTCCTAGGGGTCCTAATGCATGATAAGGCATACCAGGACCGCTAGGAAGTCCTCATGACCCTTTTTGACACATTGGAATTCTCAAGTGGCTCCTAAGGGGTTGTAGGACCCTTTAGAACACACTTGAGCATCCTAATGTGTCTAATGGGGTAATGGGGACTTCCTGGAGGTCCTAACATGAGATAAGGCATGCCAGGGCCCGTAAGAAGTCCTCATGACCCATTTTCACACATTGGAATGCTAAAGTATCTCCTAAGGGGTCGTAGGACCCCTTAGGACACACTTGAGCATTGTAATGTGTCGAATGGGGTCATGGGGACTTCCTACAGGTCCTAACAAGTGATAAGGCATCTTAGGAACCCTAGGAACTCCTCATGACCCCTTTCGATACATTTGAATGCTCTAGTGTGTCCTAAGGGGTTGTAGGACACATTAGGACACACTTGAGCATTCTAATGTGTCAAAAGGGGTCATGGGGTCCTCCTAGGGGTCCTAACACATGATAAGGCAAACTAGGACCCCTAAGAAGTCCAAAAGACACCTTTCAAAACATTTGAATGATCAAGTGTGTCCTAAGGGGTTGTAGGCCTCCTTAGGACACACTTAAGGGTTCTAATGTGTTGAATGGGGTCATGAGGACTTTCTAATGGTCCTAACACATGATAAGGCATATTAGGACCTCTAGGAAGTCCTCATGACCCCTTTTGACATATTCGAATGCTCAAGTGTGCCTTAAGTGGTCGTAGTACCCCTTGCAACACACTTGAGTATTGTAATGTGACGAATGTGGTCATGAGGACTTTCCAGGGGTCCTAACACATGATAAGGCATACTAGGTCCCCTAGGCAGTACTGATGACCCCTTGTGACACATTGGAATGCTCAAGTGTGTCGTAAGGTGTCATAGGACACCTTACGACACACTTGAGCATTCTAATATGTCAAATGGGGTTATGGGGACTTCCTAGGGGTCCTAACATGTGCGAAAGCCTACTTGGACCCCTAGGAAACACTTGAGTGTTCTAATGTGTCAAAAGGGGTCATGGGGACTTCATAGGGGTCCTAACGCATGATAATACATACTAGGACCCCTAGGAAGTCCTCATGACCCATTTTGACATGTTTGAATACTCAAGTGTGTCCTAAGGGGTTGTAGGACCTCTTACGACACACTTGAGCCTTCTAATGTGTTGAAAAGGGTCATGGGGACTTCCTAGGGGTCTTGATATGTGACAAGGTGTACTAGGAACCCTAGAAAGTCCTCATGACCCCTTTCAATACTTTTTAATGCTAAAGTGTGTTCTAAGGGGTCGTAGGACCCCTTAAGACACACTTGGGGGTTCTAATATGTCAAAAGGGGTCATTGGGACTTCCTATGGGTCCTCATGTATGATAAGGAATACTAGGACCCATAAGAATTCCTAATGACCCCTTTCGACACATTTGAATGCTCAAGTTTGTCCTAAGGGGTCATAGGACCCCTTAAGATACAGTTGAGCATTGAAATGTGTCAAAAGGGGTCATGAGGAATTCTTAGGGATCCTAACGCGTGATAGTGCATACTAGGACCCCTAGGAAGTCCTCTAAACACCTTTCAACACATTTGAATGCTAAATTGAATCCTAGGAGGTCCTAGGACCCCTCTAGACACACTTGAATGCTCAAGTTTGTTGTAAGGGGTTTTAGGACCCGTTAGGACATACTTGAGCATTCTAATGCGTCAAAAGGTGTCATGGGGACTGCCTAGGGGTCCTATTGCAAAAGATTGTGTACTAGTACCCCTATTAAGTCCTCATGACCCCTTTCAACACATTTGAATGCTCAAGTGTGTCCTAAGTAGTTGTAGGAACCCTTAGGACACACTTGAGCATTCTAATGTGTCGAAAGGGGTCATGGGGACTTCCTAGGGGTCCTAACACATGATAAGATGTACTAGGGCCCCTAGGAAGTTCTCAAGACCCCTTTTGATACATTTGAGTGTCCAAGTGTGTCCGAAGGGGTCGTACGACCCCTTAGGACACACTTGAGGATTCTAATGTATTGAATGGGGTCATGAGGACTTCATAGGGGTCCTAACATGTGATAAGGCATACTAGGACCCCTAGGAAGTCCTCATGACCCCTTTTGACACATTGGAATGGTCACGTGTGTCCTAAGGGGTCCCCTTAGGATACACTTGAGCATTCCAATGGTTGGAAAGAGGTAATGAGGACTTCCTAGGAGTTCTAACATGTGATAAGGCATACTATGACTCCTGGGAAATCCTCATGACCCCACTCAACACATTGGAATTCTCAAGTGTGTCCCAATGTGTTGTAGGACCCCTTAGGAAACACTTGAGCATTCAAATGTGTCGAATGGGATCATGGGGACTTCCTAGTGGTCCTAACGTGTGATAATGTGTAATAGGACCACTATGAAGTCCTCCTGACCCTTTTCAACATATTTGAATGCTCAAGTGTGTCCTAAGGGATCGTAGGACCCCTTAGGAAATTCTTAAGCATTCTAATATTTTGAAATGGGTCATGGGGATTTCCTACGGGTCCTAACATGTGATAAGGCGTACTAGGACTCCTTGGATCCTAACATGTGATAAGACATACTAGGACCCTTAGGAAGTCCTCATGACCCCTTTCGACACATTTGAATGCTCAAGTGTGTCCTTAGGGGTCCTATGACCCCTAAGGACACACTTGAGGATTCAAATGTGTCGAAAGGGGTCACAAGAACTTCCTAGGGGTCCTAACACATGTTAATGCATACTAGGACCCCTAGGAAGTCCTCAAGACCCCTTTCGACACATTTGAATTCTGAATTGTATCCTAAGAGGTCCTAGGACTCCTCTAGACACACTTGAATGCTCAAGTCTATCATAAGGGGTCATAGGAGCCCTTAAGACACACTTGAGAATTCTAATGTGTCAAAAGGGGTTGTGGGGACTACCTAGGGGTCCTAATGCAAAAAATGGTGTACTAGGATCCCTAGAAAGTCTTGATGACCCTTTTCAACACATTTGAATGCTTAAGTGTGTCCCAAGGGGTCGCAAGACCCCTTAGGACACACTTGAGCATTCTAATGTTTTGAAAGGGGTCATGGAGACTTCCCAGGGGTGCTAACGCATGATAAGGTGTAGTAGGACCCCTAAAAAGTCCTCAAGACCCCTTTCGACAAATTTGAATGCTCAAGTGTGTTCTAACAGGTCGTAGGACCCCTTAGGGCACACTTCAGGGTTCTAATATGTCAAATGGGGTCGTAGGGACTTCCTAGGGGTCCTAATGTGTGATAAGGCATACTAGGACCCCTAGGAAGTTCTCATGACTCCTTTCAACACATTAGAATGCTGAAGTGTGTCCTAAGGGGTCGTACGACCCCTTAGGACACACTTGAGGGTTCTAATGTGTTGAATGGGGTGATAAGGACTTCCTAGGGGTCCTAACATTTGATAAGGCATACTAGGACCCTTAAGAAGTCCCCATGACCCCTTTCGCCACTTTGGAATGCTCAAATGTGTCCTAAGGGGTCGTAGGACCCCTTAGCAGACACTTGAGCATTCTAATGTGTCAAAAGGGGTCATGGGGACTTCCTTGGTCTCCTATCACATGATAAGGTGTAATAAGACCCCCAAGAAGTCCTCATGACACCATTCGACACATTAGAAAGCTCAAGTGTGTCTTGAGGGGTCCTATGACCCCTTAGGAGAGACTTGAACTTTCTAATGTGTTGAATGGGGTCATGAGGACTTCCTAGGGGTCCTAACACATGATAAGGCATACTACAACCCCTAGGAAGTCCTCATAACTCCTTTGGACACATTTAAATTCTCAAGTGTGTCCAAAGGGGTTGTAGGACCCCTTAGGACATGCTTGAGCATTCTAATGTGTCAAAAGGGGTCATTGGGACTTCATAGGGGTCATAATGCATGATAAGACATACTAAAACCCCTAGGAAGTCTTCAGGACCCCTTTTGACACATTAGAATGCTCAAGTGTTTCTTGGGGGATTGTAGGACCCCTTAGGACACACTTGAGCATTCTAGTGTGTCGGAAGGGGTCCTGAAGACTTCCTAGGGGTCCAAACATGTTATAAGGTGTACTAGGACCCCTATTAAGTCCTCATGACCCCTTTTGACACATTTTAATGTTCAAGTGTGTCCTAAGTAGTTGTAGGAACCATTAGGACACACTTGAGCATTCTAATATGTCGAAAGGGGTCATGGGGACTTCCTAGGGGTCCTAATGCATGATAAGGCATACGAGGGCCCTTAGGAACTTCTCAAGACACCCTTCGATATAGTTGAGTGCTCAAGTGTGTCCTAAGGGGTTGTACAACCCCTTAGGACACATGTGAGAATTCTAATGTGTCAAATGGGGTCATCAGGACATCATAGGGGTCCTAACACATGGTAAGGCATACTAGAACACCTAAGAAGTCCTAATGACCCTTTTCAACACATTGGAATGCTCAAGTGTGTCCTAAGGGGTCCTAACACCTGAGGGCTCTAATGTGTTGAAAGGGGTTGCGGGGACTTCTTAGGTGACCTAGCATGAGATAAGGTGTACTAGGACCCTTAGGAAGTCCTTGTGACCCCCTTTGACACATATGAATGCTCAAGTGTGTCCTTAGGGGTTGTAGGACCCCTTATGAAACACTTGAGCATTCTAATGTGTTGAAAGGGGTCAACAGGACTTCCCAAGGATCTTAATGCATGATAAGGCATACTAGGACCCATAGGAAGTCCTCAAGACCCCTTTCAACACATTAGACCCTTTAGGTGTGTCCTAAGGGATCCTACCACCCCTTAAGACACACTTTAGCATTCAAATATGTTGAAAGGGGTCATGAGGACTTCTTAGGGGTCCTAGTATGCCTTATTACATGTTAGGACCCGTAGGAAGTCCCCACAACCCCTTTCAAAACATTAGAATGCTCAAGTGTGTCCTATGGGGTCCTATGATCCCTTAGGAAACACTTGATCATTAAAATGTCTCAAAAGGGTTCATGAGGACTTCCTAGGGGTCCTACTATGCCTTATCAGGTGTTAGGACCCTTAGAAATTCCCCATGACCCTATTTGAAACCTTAGAAAGCTCAAGTGTGTCCTAAGGGGTCCTACAACCCCTTAGGACACACTTGAGCCTTCCAATGTGTCAAAAAGGGTCCTGAGGCCTTCCTAGGGGTCCTAGTATGCCTTATCATGTGTTAGGACCCTTATTAAGTCCCCATGACCATTTTTGACACATTAGAATGCTCAAGTGTGTCCTAAGGTGTCCTACGACCTTGTAGGACACACTTGAGTATTCTAATGTGTCAAAAGGGGCCCTAAGAAGTCTCCATGACCCCTTTTGACACATTTGAATGCTCAAGTATGTCCTAAGAGGTCGTAGGAACTCTTAGGACACACTTGAGCATTATAATGTGTTGAAAGGGGTCATGGAGACATGCTAGGGATCCTAACACGTGATAATGTGTACTAGGACCCCTAGGATGTCCTCATGAACCCTTTCAACACATTTGAATGCTCAGGTGTGTTCTAAGGGGTCGTAAGAACCCTTAGGACACACTTGAGCATTCTAATGTGTTGAAAGAGGTCATGGGGAATTCCTAGGGGTCCTATCACATGATAAGGCATACTAGGACCCCTAGCAAGTCCTCATGACCCCTATTGACATATTTGAATGCTCAAGTGTGTCCTAAGGGGTATTAGGACCCCTTAGGACACACTTGAGCATTCTAATATGTCCAAAGGGGTCATGAGGACTTTCGAGAGGTCCTAACATGTCATAAGACATATTAGGACTCCTAGGAAGTCCTCAAGGCCCCTCTCCACACATTTTAATGCTCAAGTGTGTCCTAAGGGGTCATAGGATCCCTTTCAACACATTTGAATACTTAAATGTGTCCTAAGGGGTCGTAGGACTCTTTAGAATAAATTTGAGCATTCTAATGTGTCGAAAGGGGTCAATGGGACTTCCTAGGGGTCCTAATGCATGATAAGGAATACTAGGACCTATAGGAAGCCCTCATGACCCCTTTCATATTTTTTTAAGGCACAAGTGTGTCCTAAGGGTTCATAAGACCCCTTATGACACACTTGAGTATTCTAATGTGTCGAAAGGGCTCATGGGGACTTCCGAGGGGTCCTAATGAGTGATAAGGTATACTAGGAGCCCTAGGAAGTCCTCAAGACCCCTTTGGACACATTTGAATGGTCAAGTGAGTCCTAATGGGTCCTCAAGACCCCTTTCGACACATTTGAATGCTCAAGTGTGTTCTAAAGGGTTGTAGGACCCCTTAGGACACACTTTATGGTTCTAATGTGTCAAATGGGGTCATGAGGAATTCCTAGGGGTCCTAACACATGATAAGGCATACTAGGACCACTAGAAAGTCCTCATATTGGAATGCTCAAGTGTGTCCTAAGGGGTTGTGTGACCTCTTAGGACATAGTTGAGCATTTCAATGTGTTGAATGAGGTCATAGGGACTTTTTAGGGGTCCTAACTCGTGATAAGGCATACTAGGACCCCTAGGAAGTCCTCATGACCCCTTTCGACACATTATAAAACTCAAGTGGCTCCTAAGGTGTCATAGTACCTCTTAGAACACACTTGAGTATTCTAATATGTCAAATGGGGTCATGGGGACTTCCTGGGGGTCCTAATGCAAGATAAGGCATACTAGGACCCCTAAAAGGTCCTCATGACCCCTTTTGACACATTGGAATGCTCAAGTGTCTCCTAAGGGGTTGTAGGATGCCTTAGGACACACTTGAGCCTTCTAATGTGTTGAATGGGGTCATGGGGACTTCTTAGGGCTCCTAACACATGATATGGCCTACTAGGACCCCTAGGAAGTCCCCATAACCCCCTTCGATACATTAGAATGCTCAAGTGTGTCCTAAGGGGTCCTACAACCCCTTAGGAGGAAGTTGAGCATTAAAATGTGTCAAAAGGGATCATGGGGACTTCCTAAGGGTCCTAATGCATGATAAGGCAAACTAGTACCCCTAGGAAGTCCTCAAGACCCCTTAGGACACACTTGAGCATTCTAATGTTTTGAATGGGGTCATGATGACTTCTTAGAGGTCCTAAAACATGATAAGGCATACTAGGGCCCCTAAGAAATACTCATGACCCCTTTTGACACATTGGCATGCTCTAGTGTGCCCTAAGGGGTCATAGGACCCCTTAGGACATAGTTAAGCATTCTAATGTGTCGAATGGGGTCATGGGGACTTCCTAGGGGACCTAATGCATGATAAAGCATACTTGAATGCTCAATTTTGAATGCTCAAGACCCCTTTCAACATATTTGAATGCTCAATTTTGTTCTAAAGGGTCATAGGACCCCTTAGGACACACTTGAGGGTTCTAAAATGTTGAGTGGGGTCATGTGGACCTCCTAGGGGTCCTAATGTGTGATAAAACATACCAGGACCCCTAGGAAGCCCTCATGACCCCTTTCAACACAGTGGAATGCTCAAGTGTGTCCTAAGGGGTCTTAGGACCCCTGAGGACACACTTGAGGGTTTTAATGTGTTGAATGGGGTCATGAGGACTTCCTATTGGTAGTAAAAAGTGATAAGGGATACTAGGACCCCTAGGAAGTCCTCATGACCCCTTTGGCCACATTAGAATGCTCACGTGTGTCCTAAGGGGTCGTAGGAGCCCTTAGGAGACACTTGAGCATTCTAATGTGTTGAAAGGGGTCATGGGGACTTCCTATATGTCCTAACACATGATAAGGTGTACTAGGACCCCTAGGAATTCCTCATGACCCCATTCGACATATTAGAATGCTCAAGTGTGTCCTAAGGGGTCCTATGACCCCTTAGGACACACTTGAGCATTCTAATGTGTCGAATGGGGTCATGAGGACTTCCTAAGGTTCCTAACATGTGATAAGGCATACTAGGACCCCTAGGAAGTCCTCATGAGCCCTTTGGACACATTTGGATGCTCAAGTGTGTCCAAAGGGGTTGTAGGACCCCGTAGGACACACTTGAGCATTCTAATGTGTTGAAAGGGGTCGTTGGGACTTCTTAAGGGTCCTAACGCATGATAAGGCATACTAGGACCCCTAAGAATTACCCATGACCACTAAGAAGTCCTCATGACCACTTTGGACATATTTGAATACTCAAGTGTATCCAAAGGGGTTGTAGGACCCCTTAGGACACACTTGAGTATTCTAATGTGTCGAAAGGGGTCATTGGGACTTCTTAGGGGTCCTAACGCATGATGAGGCATACTAGGACCTCTAGGAAATCCTCATGACCCCTTTCAACACATTTGAATACTCAAGTGTGTCCTAAGGGGTTGTAGTATCCCTTAGGACACACTTGAGCATTCCAATATGTTGAAAGGGGTCATGGGGACTTCTTGGGGGTTCTAACGCATGATAAGGCATACTAGGACCCCTAGGAAGTCCTCAAGACCCCTTTGAACACATTAGAATTCTCAAGTGTGTCCTAAGGGGTCCTACGACCCATTAGGACACAATTGAGAATTCTAATGTGTTGAAAGGGGTTCTAGGGACTTCCTAGGGGTCCTAACACATGATAAGGCATACTATGACCCCTATGAAGTTTTCATGACTCCTTTCGACACATTTAAATGCTCAAGTGTGTCCTAAGGAGTCATAGGACCCCTTAGGACACACTTGAGTGTTCTAATGTGTCAAAAGAGGTCATGGGGACTTCCTATGGGTCCTAACATGTGATAAGGTGTACTAGGACCCCTAGGAAGTCCTCATGACCTGATTCGACACATTTAAATTCTCAAGTGTGTCCTAAGGGTTCGTAGGACCACGTTTGAAACACTTGAGGGTTCTAATGTGTTGAATGGGGTCATGAGGACTTCCTAGGGGTCCTAACATGTGATAAGGCATACTAGGACCCCTAGTAAGTCCTCATGACCCCTTTCAACATATTTGAGCGCTTTTAGTACCCCTTAGGACATACTTGAGCATACAAATGTGTCAAAAGGGGTCCTGAGGACTTCCTAGGGGTCCTAATGCATGATAAGGCATACTAGGACCCCTAGGAATTCCTCATAACCCCTTTCAACACATTGGAATTCTCAAGTGTGTCCTAAAGAGTCATAGGATCCCTTAGGACACACTTGAGCATTCAAATGTGTTGAAAGGGGTCATGGGGACTTCCTAGGTGTGCTAGTACCCCTTATCACACGTTAGGACCCCTAGGAAGTCCTCATGACCTCTCTCTCTCTCTCTCACACACACAAACACACAAACACACATCTAGAGCCTTCACCTTCATTTTTTAAAGTATATTTAATGGTTTCATATACCTTTTTGTGGATAATGTACCTTGAATGTTCTTACATCAATTTTTATGCCACTATTAGTTTTTAGAATAGATGATGAGCGTACAGTCATTCTTCAACTGTGTGAAATTTATTTTCGAGAGTTAAAAAATAAATTGCTTGTATTGAATTAAGGGGAAGTCCATTGACATCTACTTATTCAGTATAGTTAGACTGCCGAAATTACAAGGAGTCTGTAGAAAAATCCTGTGCTGGATATTTTCAAGAGGATTTGGGCTAAAATTGTCTGTCCTCAAATCAACTGTCCAGGTATTTTTTTGAAATCATTTTGTATATCAAATAATATAATACATACTAATATAAATATTTATATTATAATATTTATGCTATGCTATTATTATTTAATATTAATATTTAAAATGAAATTAATATTAACATAACAAAAATATAATTTATTAGGAAACATGAATTAATATTAATATAAAAATAATACAACTTAATTTATAACACAATTAATATTACTATTAAAAAATAATATTTATTATGAAACTTGAATTTGGGAAAAGCGGGGTATTTGAAATTTCAAAATAGGTGGGCTTTATCAGGTTTCTTAAAGACATTATCAGCTTTCCATCGATATAATTTCTATCAAATTTCAAGTTCTGTAAGTAATTATTACTTATTTTTCAATTGAGTTATCTTTAAAGTCGTAAATGACATACTGATTGAAAAATAACTATAACTTTCAAACTGTTTAACCTTTTTGAAATCTAAAACATGCATCACATTCTATGCTTCGACTACTATAAGAAAAAAAAGAAAAAGTTTGTATTTGGTAAAATTTTGAATTAGTTAAGGTGGTCAGACACGAGAGTTTTTTTATTCTAAAAAAGTTGTAGCAGAAAATTCATAATTAATTATTTATTTGACCAAAACTTACAAAAAATTATGCATCACATCTGGGCATGAGTCTACTACTTATATCTAGAATCTTTGGAAAATATATCATCATTTGATTATGATTAAGGTGGTAAGACATACACGTACTTTTGATCTTTTCCCTAAAATTTTTGTAGTACTGCATTTAAATCTAAAATTTTGAACAATTAGACAAAAAAAATTTGAAACAAGGGCTAGTAGTTTAGAAACTTCATTCAATTTCCTATAGATTCTATTCTTACAACTTTTTCACATAAGGTTCATAAGATGTTCAACCTTTTACGTCAAGTTGACTAACCCTAATTTTTTGATTTTTCATTGCCACTTAAGGCCATAGTTTGGTATACCATGATCCTACACATACCCTTAATGTGGTTAGGCATTCACCTACTTGTTATCTTTCTTGTCCTAATTGATAGACTTATTAAAAAATAGCTATAACTTTCAAACTGTATAACATTTTTTAAATCCAAAACATGTGTCACATTCTATGATTTTCCTACTACAAAAAAATTAAAAAAGTTCTCAATTTGATAAAACTAAGTTAACGTGGTCAGACATGAGATTTTTTGTATTCTAAAAAATTTGTAGAAGAAAAATCATAATTAATTATTTACTTGGAAAAAAATTAGAAAAAAATGTGTCACATCCGGACATGACTCTACTACTTATATCTAGAATCTTGTGAAAAAAAATTATCATTTGATTGTGTTTAAGGTGGTTAGACATACACCTACTTCTTATTTTTTTTCTGAAATTTTTGTACTACTACATTGAAATTTGAAATTTTCAACATATAAAATTATTTTTTTTCAAAAAAGGCATAGTATCTTAGAAACTAAATTAAATTTTCTACAAATTCTCTTCTTACATATTTTTGATATAATATTTATAACTTGTTCATTTTTTTATGTCAACTTGCCTAAACCTGATTTTCTAAATTCTCATTGCCACTTAAGGACCTAGTTTGGCATACCATGATCCTGCACATACCTAGGAAGATCAATAATAATCTAGCTTAGGCTTTTAATTAGGGAATCCATTCAAAATTATCTCCCATAGTCCCACAATTAGCATTGAGGTTGTTAACCCTATGAGTACTCTGATCTGTGTAGTCTCGCAATAAATATTTAAGCGGCTCTGCTCTACACAAAATCAAAGCATGTTCATGGAATGAATCCAAGGAACAAAAACAACTATGTCTTCTGAGGCTTTACCTCAAGGAAGCATCAAATTTTATAGTGGGGTGGAAGAGTCAGCATAAGACTTGTCCCCACTTGGGTCGTTCTTGAGATCTTTTGACCTCTCCAACAAGCCCTCTAAAGGATTAAAGAAAATGTGAGGTTGGGGATCATAGGATCTGGGTTTCTGATTCTCTGAAAGAGAAGAGCATAATCCCCTAACCTTATCCTTTTCCCTATCCAAAACTTGTCAAGTAGAGCTAATCTAATGATAGTACGCAAACTAGCACTAGGGAAGATACCTTCTAGGCTTCTGATTCACCTAAGAAGGAGAAGAGCATAATCCACTCAATGTATGTATCAATGACAATAGGAGCACATACCTAATTAGCTAGTTGCCTAAAATAATGAAATACTAAGCAAACTGAATATTTTCTCAATGAGGCTTTGGAAACCTGCAAAACCACTCGTCATAAATCTTTATTGATTGAACATCTGTGACAAGAAATTTTATAAAAGGGTTTCCTTTGAAAGAAGAGTTTAGAAGTCAAGACAAGAAGAGGCTAAACAATGGGTTTTTCTTCTCAAGTTTGTTAGAAAGTAAAGTCCACCAAGATAACTAAAAGGGGGGGGGGGATGAATCAGTTATCAAATAAATATAACTTTTATCAACTTCAATATATTTTAACCATGTAAGAAATGTAACCAACAACCATAAAAAGATATTCATACACAAGAACACAATGACACAAGATATGTTGACTAGGGAACCTCTTGATCAAAGAGTAAACCCCAGTGGGAATGATGCCCACAAAAGATGCACTAATATGAGAGTTCCTTGTGAGAGGATGGACTCTATTAGGAGTCTTATTAAATACATTCAGTACATATGTGAATAGTGGTAAAATCGAATCACCTCTATTGAATGCATGTATGGGGGAAATATTAGCTTCACTTCTAAATCCAAATTCCCAAGGAGGAGATCCTATTTGATCAACCAAAAGGTTAATGCACAATCGAATCAATCCATGGAGAATATGAAAAAGGAAGAAAACCTTATATTTCCCTATGAAGGAATTGTGCTTGAAATCTAAAATAATTGAAAAGCAAATACTAACCTCAAAATAGGTCAGATCTGGAAAATGCCAATTTCTAATGTCTGTGTGTACTTTCAGGCAATTTTGCAACCTATTTTGGACTGGAAATGCTAAGATGAAGAAAACCCATAAATCTTTTATCTTTCTGACAGTAGGTAGTTTTTGACCCTCATAAAAGGTCAAAGAATACATTCTTATTCTAAAGGTTGACTTTGATTTTGTTCACAAATCTCAGAAGTTCACCGAAAAGGGTATCCAAATCCAATCCCAGATCTGAAGTTCTGCACCTACACTTGAAAGAAAAAGGGGGTTTTTTTGTTTGTATGGGGGGTTTGCCTTGGTCAAACCCCAATTTAGGAATTAACCTTGAAATTGAATTGAATTTTAATGTGCATAAACAAAGAAAATGAAATAATTCACCTTGCTTATGTTGAAGTCCTTGTAGAGGATTTGAATCCTCAAATCCAAAAGTATGGATGCTCCAATGGATTTTTTAATGAATGTAGGATGTCTCAAATCAATGCCATTTGATCTTCAACACCAATCTTGAATAGATCTTTACATATGAGGAGACTTGGATGAATGTAGAAGGATGGATCTTCAAGGGGGCTCCAAAGAGATTGAATCCTTCAATGGCTAACAATGGATCTCCTTGATGAATGAATTCTTGAACACTTGAATTCTTGAAGGCTTGCTTGCACAAAATTTGATTGAGAGATATGAAAATGAGAGAGGAAGACCTCCTTTTATAGTGAACTAGGGCACAAACCTCTAGAGAAGGCCAAAATTGGGGAATTAAATCCCAATTAACCTTAACCCCTAGAAATGTGCCCATATTAAATGTAATTTAAGGATTTACCATTCCAAAACCTGAAATGGCCAACCTGGAGGCAGGAAAAAGAATCTTTCCAAAACCCGATACCCGTAAATTAGAAAAACTTGAAATTTGAACTGGGGGTCAAGGATGAGGTCAACTCTACCCTAGGTCATAGTCGAGGTTGACCTTGACCTAGGTTAGAGTTGAGGTCAACTTTGACCTTGAGGTCAAAAACCTTAGGACCCCAGCCTAGAATGCCAGGAAATGTAGATAGGAAGTGGAACATGGGTGCAGAGGGAAGCAGAACAGGGGGAAAAGCCAAATACATTCAAAGACCTGATCAAGGTGCTTAACATGACCCCAAACCACTTAATTAGAGGGATAAATTCTCTTATCATGAAAGTTCTTCCATTTTAAGATGAGACAATATGAATCCCTGTTAGGAGATTTTCAATCCCTGTTAAAAGATTCTAACTCTGTTAGGAGTTATGGAAGACAGAAGGACCCACTGCCCAAATAGCTTTAGGGTAAGATCACTGAACTCACTATCTAACTCATCTTTGTATTACTCAATAGAATAATATAAAAATATTACTAATCTCAATAATTCAATAAACCCTCTCTGACTGTGCCAAACCGCACCAACTGCTTCTTCAGATCTCAATACCAAATCTCAGTACTTCGCATATCCTCTTTCAACAATTTTGCTTTCACAATTTCTTCATACACTTTCTCATTTGCACATACACTAAAATAAGGAAAACATTCCTTCCTTTATACCACACTCAAGTAATTACAAATGAGTCAGCATACAAATTACAAAATAAAAGTTTCCACACGTTACATCAAAATTACACAAAGCTGTCAGCTTCCAATCACTATAATTCTTCACTCGTACGACCTCAAATCTTGCACTATCATCCATGTCACTAAAAAAATGTCTTCAACCACCCTCTAACTACACCTAACTAGATTCCATCTTGATTAGGAGATATCATCCAATTTCCACAAACCACTACTCAGGAACAATTCCTGAATACTACTTCCACTGATTTGCTCATAACTTCCATGAATAAATGAATTACTATCTAAGCTCTTAACCAAGATCTTATAACACATCATAGATTAAGTCCTCAACTGCACATAGCTTCATCTTCAATAACCCAAGTGTGCTAACTCAAACATTGTCTGCTTCTCTACTAATCTTCAGTAGATCACTGTGTTGACATCAATGACAATCACAGTCATGAATGCAACACCAACTACTACAGAATGGCTATGAATAATCCCCCATAGGATATATTTAGCATTCATTCCTAAAAATGTCTTTATCTTTCATCCTGCAAAGATACGTTAGACTATGAAAATGATCAAGCACTAGTAAACAATAAATGTCAGTGTTATCCTTCAGTCAAAATCTCAAATGAAATATCTTAAAATTGATCAAAATTTGATACAACAATTGAAAACTAGCATCAGAACTCATACGATAATATGCCTCCTCTCATATGACACTTCAGGCATGATACAATTCTAGGTACCTATCCACACGACAATCCAAGCTCAATACAACAATACGTAACAACCAATACAACAATGCAAAATGTCATTAGTCATATGAAAGATAAAGGATTCTAGTATGACAATTTGTAAATGTCGTACAAGATTGTACAAAAGAAAAATTAAAAATTAAATCTTGAATTGAAGATGTCATAAAAATGATGAAAATGAGAATGAAATCCGCTGTCAAACCCCATGGTGGGTGCCAGAAATGTGTGTGAAAATTGTACCTATTTATGGACACAACACTTCAGTAAAACATTATTGGTTAATAATAAAAAAATAAGCAATAAATGATTATATCATTAACCAGATGATTTAATGCCTTCTAGTAAATACGAGTATAGTATTCTCATAAATTGATTGAGATCAGTGACAATGCAACATCTAAATGAAGGATTGGAATGATGAAAGCTATGAAAATGAATGCAGATTTAATCATATTATTAAATTTGACAACTTGATTTTAATCAATTAAATAAATATTCAATTGATTATTTTTATAATTTGTGATTTATTGTCAAATAAACAATATTAATTAGGAATTTATATCAATTAAATATAATTAAATCTAATTAAATTAATTTATATCATTTATCACCAAATAATATTTAATTAGAAATAATTAGGATAAATTAGGAATATTTAGGAATATTCTCCAATGCAGAATTGTGATAGCATAGATTAGGGTTTTAATTATTCGATGTGTAGATGTGCCTAGGTTAGGACTTTAAGGTCATTTTTGATCGATTTTGTCAATGTAAGAGGTCAATGGTACTAAAGCCCATTTTTGGGGTATTACATATACCGCATTTTAATCCTCCTGAGAATAGTGGAAAAATGGATTCAGATGAGTTGGTGGATTGGCTCACCAAGATGGAAGATTACTTTGAATATGAAAATGTTCATGAGGAAAAGAAGTTGAAAATTGCAAGCACAAAGCTAAAGAGTCATGCATCCTTGTGGTGGGAGCATCTACAATTGGACAGAAAAAGGAAAGGGAAAGACAAAATTAAGGTATGAAATAAGATGGTAAATAAGTTGAAAGGCAAGTTTTTACCTTGTGATTATCAAATTAACCTAGTTAGGTGAATGCAAAGTTTGAGGTAGAAAGATAGCTCAGTAAAAGATTATACTAAGGAATTCTATAGATTAGATATTAGATCTAGACATGATGAAGATGAAGTGGAAATAATTGATAGGTACCTGAATGGATTGAGAGTTTCCATCCAAGAAGAAATTAGTTTGGTTAAGTTGGAAAACATTGAGGAAGCTTATCAATTTGCCTTGAAAGCTGAAGAGAAATTAAACAAAAGACATGAGAAAAGACAAAGAGGTAGAGGTGGTAGATTCCCTAGAGGAAGAGCTAGATCTTATGGTGAAAACAATAGATCTGATCTGGAAAAGAAAAATCTAAATAAAGGCAAGACCGAGTGGAAAGGTGAAAGTTCATCTAGAGGAAGATGCAATAACTACCGAGGTGGTTATAACAGAGGTGGATTATGAGGAAATTATTACAATTTTGGAGAAGGACATAGATCATTCAAATGTACACATGAAAGTAAGAAGGTCGATAGCAGTAGAAATTCTTTGGTGCAAGAAGATTCACCGAATGAACCTGAGAAGGAAAAGAACTTGATGGTAAGGAGAGCACTTTGGAGTGAAAGTAATAAGGAAGATCCTATAAGGAAAAAAATTTTCAAGACTAGATGTAGAGTTTTTAATGAAGTGTGGAAGATAATCATTGATAGTGGAAGCTCAGAGGACTTGGCATCGGAGGAAATTGTTACAAATTTGTAGTTGGAAAGGTTGGAACACCTAAAGTCCTATCAAATTTCATGGATCAAGGATGAGCATACACTCTTGGTAAGTGAACAATGTTATGTGAATTTGAAAATTGGAAAGTACTATGATAAGGTGTTATGTGATATCATGTCTATGGATTGTTGTCATATTTTTTTGGGTAGACCTTGGAAATAGAATAGAAATGCTATATATGATGGGGGATTGCATAAATATACTATTTGGGCTAATGGGAGAAGAAAAATGTTGTTACCTTTGATTGAAGAACCTGTTAGTAGTGTCTATACATCTGTGAAAGTTTCCTTGATGGAAGGAAGAAAGTTTGTTGAATATTTGAAGAAGAATGTGTTAGAAAGTAAAGTCCACCAAGATAAATGAGAGAGGGGGGGGGGGGTGTGAATCAGTTATCATATAATTATAACTTTTATCATCTTCAACAACATTAAACCATATAAGGAATATAATTACCACCCATAGAAAGATATTCATACACAATGACACAAGATATGTTGACTAGGGAACCTCTTGATCAAAGAGTAAACTCCAGTGGGAATGATACCCACAAAATATGCACTAATATGAATATTCCTTATGAAAGGATGGAATATATTAGGAGTCCTATGAAATACATTCAATACATATGAATCCATGTTAGGAGATTTTGAATCCCTGTTAAAAGATTCTAACCCTGTTAAGAGTTATGGAAGACAGAAGGACCCACTACCCAAACAGCTTCAGGGTAAGATTACTGAACACACTCTGTCCAAATAATATTTGTATTACTCAATAGAATAATATGTTACATCTTCTCTGACTATGTCAAACTATACTCATTGTTACACTAGATCTCAATTTCAGATCTCTATACCTCGCATGTCTTCCTTCACAAATTTTCTTTCATACTTAGCCCTTTTCTTCACTTCAAGCATACATCATCACACAAAACCACTAAAACCATATATCAAAAATAAGGAAATACTTTCCTTCCTTTATACCAAACTCAGATAATTACAAATGAGTCAGCATACAATTACAAAATAAAAGTTTCCACATGCTACATCAAAATTACACAAAATTGTCGGCTTCCAAATACAATAATTCTTCACTCATGTGACCTCAAAGTTTGCATTGTCATCCACATCACTATCAATGTGTCTTCAACTTCCCTTTAGCTACAAAAAACTAGATTCTATCTCGATTAGGAGATATCATCCAATTTCCACAAGCCGCTACTCAGGAACACTGCCTGAATACTGCTTCCACAAAAATGCTCATAACTTCCATGAATAAATGAATTACTGTATGCACTCTTAACCATAGACATATAACATATAAAAGAGTATATCATCAACATCACATAGCTCCAATTGCAATAACCCATGTGTGCTAATCTAAACTCTATCTGCTTCTCTACAAGTCTCCCGTAAATCACTGTGTTGACATAATTGACAATCATAGTCATGAATGCAACAACTGCTATAGAATGGCTGCCAAAAATATAGCATTCATTCCTAAAAATATCCCCCATTGTCATTGATGGCAACATAGATGAAAAAACATCCAATGTTCCAAAAATCCAATACTGCAACACTGCTTCTCCAAATCCTCTTCATCAATCAAATCTTGCTTCATTTTCCTATTCATTTCTCTCCAATAGATGTTTCAAATGGTTTTTCAAGTATACTTCTCCCCCATTGACATCAATGATAGAAATTTCATCACTATGTCAACAACAACTCAATATCAAAAGACACTATTCACAAAATACATTCATTAGAGTCCTCATGACTCAGCTCAGATACACATACTCCCCCATAGAGGAAGTAGCAACATCTAGTCCAGAAGAAAGATAAGTCTCATATACAACTGGACGGATGCAACCAACTGCATCACTTTTCAAAAGTAGGCTGGAGCATAACCCCAAGCATACCTCTTAGATACTCAAATGTATCCTTAGGCAAAAGCTTTGTGAATATATCTGATATCTACTCCTTTGTACTTATGTACTCAAGTCTAACTTCTTTCTCAACAACTTTCTCTCTTACAACATGATACTTAATCTCTATATGCTTTGTCTTAGAATGTAATACAAGATTTTTAAACATACTAACTATGCTGGTGTTGTCACAATGCATGACAACAGGTTCAAAAAACTTTATTCCAATATCCTTCAGCATTTTCTTCATCCAAATTATCTGGTTACAATTGTTTGCTACTGCTACATATTCTACTTTTACTGTCCTTTGTGAGATACAATAACACTTCTTGCTTAGCCAAGAAACCAATCTTCCTCCAAGGAAAAATGCTCCACCACTGGTTCTTTTCTTATCATCAACACTGCCTCCCCAATCATCATATGTATATGCACATAGGGTAAAATCATCAAATTTTTCATACCATAGTCCATAGTCCATTGTGCCTCTTAAATATCTTAGTATCCTCTTTACTGCTGCATAATGTGGTTCTCTAGGTTCATCTTGAAATATTTCTACAATTCCAACTAAATGTGCTATATCAGGTCTTGTATGAGTCAAATACTGCAATCCTCCAATCATAGATCTGTATTCCTTTTGTTCCACTACAGGAGTCTCATCTATGCTAGATAACTTATGTCCAGTCACCATGGGTGTTCCAACTGGTTTACAATTCTCCATTCTAAATATTTTCAACAAGTCATTTAGGTACTTTGTCTGACCTACAAAGATACCATCATTGTTTTGTGTTATCTGTAATCCCAAAAAGTATTTCATTTCACCAATCATACTCATTTCAAATTCAGTCTTCATTTCATCAACAAATTTGTCACTAGCTTCATCTTCTCCTCCAAAGATAATGTCATCAATAGAAATAACTATAATCAACAAACCATTTTCAATTTCTTTTGTGTATAGATTGTTATTAGATGTTCTTTTTGTAAATCCCAATTTTAACAAATACTTATCTAGTCTTGCATACCAAGTTCTAGGTGTTTGTTTAAGTCCATATAAAGCTTTCTTCAGTTCACATACCATGTCTCCTTCTTGATTCAAAGGAAAACCTTTAGGCTGCTCAATGTAGACTTCTTCTTCCAATTCTCCATTCAAAAATGCTGACTTCACATCCATTTGATATACTTTGAATTTCTTTTAAGTTGCATAAGCCAAAAACATTCTTACTACTTCAATTCTTGCAACAGGTGCAAAGGTTTCTTCATAGTCAATTCCTTCTTTCTGTGAGTAACCCTTACATACCAATCTTGCTTTGTTTCTTACTACTTCTCCTTGTTCATTCATCTTGTTTCTAAATACCCATTTAGTTTCAATAACATTCTTGTCTTCAGGTCTAGGGACCAATTCCCATGTCTTGTTCTTTTCAATCTGATCTAGTTCTTCTTTCATAGAATTAGTCCAACTTTCATCTTCACAAGCTTGATTAGTAGTCTTAGGTTCAATTTGACAAATCAAACATAACTATTCTTGTGCCTTATTTTGAGTTAGAACTCCTCTTTTGATGCTTCCAATAATTTTCCCAATAGGATAATTTCTTAACAAACTCTTGCTAGGTGTCACTGTCTCAGATCTCATTTCAGATGTAGGTTCTTCAATAACTTCACTATGGCTTTCATTCAAAAAATCACTATTAGTTTCATAAAATAATTCAGTAGATCCAGTGTTAGGTTTAGGATGAGCTTCTTCATCTGATTCATAATCAAGCATTCTTTCCTAAATTTTGAACTTTTCATCAACTTTAGCATTTGTGCTTTCAACAATAGTCTTAGTTCTTTTATTGTAACATCTATAGGTTTTTCTTTTCAAAGAATATCCAAGAAATATACCTTCATCCCTTCTAGGATCAAACTTTCCAATATTATCATCTCTCTTTATATAACATTTGCTTCCAAAAATTCTAAAATACTTAACTGAGGGTGCATGTCCAAACCATAATTCATAAGATGTCTTGTCTGTGTCTACTCTAATTTGTACTATGTTCATTGTATACACTATTGTGTTCACTGCTTCTTGTTGGAAACAATTGTCTGAAGGAAATTGCTACTCAAATTATGTATTGTCTTTGATGTCACACAATGTCATAGTCCACAGAAATCAGTTCCTACCGAGCTCAGTCGGTCCACCAGACAGGAAGATCAGTGACTACCGAGTCCAGCCGGTTATCAAAGAAAATCAGTGTCTACCGAGTTCACTCGGTTATCAAAGGAAATTTAGCATTTACCGAGTTCAGTCGGTCATCAAAGGAAATTCAGTGTTTACCGAGTTTAGTCAGTCATTAAAGGAAATTCAGTGTTTACCGAGTTCAGTCGGTCATCAAAGAAAATTCAGTGTTTACCGAGTTCAGTCAGTTATCGAAGGTAAAGGATTGTCGGTGTTTACCGAGTTCCCTCGGTCTCCGAAAGATTGTAGAAAGTTATGGTCACCAAGCACTGTCGGCCCTTGAAGGATTTTTGCAAATAGAGTTTGCTTAATTCAACCGACTGTTATACTAAATAATGTCGATTTGAAAAATCTAAAATCATATAAATAAAAGGTCAAATGTGAAAAAAAATAAAATAAGAAATACAGCAGTAGATTTACCGAAGAAAGACAGGAAAGGTGTGTGTAAATTTGTGAAGGATGTTCAGATATCCTTAAGGTGCAGCAGAGATTTATTCAATCAGGAAGGATCACACTTATGCAGAACAAAGATCTGTAATCAGCAAGGCAGTTGCATTTTTATACAGGTCATTTTCATTGTTACCTTCTTATCATTGTAATAGTGAATTCTAAATCTCTTAACCGAGTTGGTTTAACAACCATATTGTAAATCCTCTAACAAGGTGACAATTCCATTGAATTGTTTTCAAGACCTCTTACCAGGCCACTCCTAGCAGGGTGATTAAATCCTCTAACAAGGTCACACCTAACAGTGTGTTTTGTAACCTTTTACTGGGTTGGCTTCTAACCGGGCATCACTTCAGAAAAGTGAAAAATCAGTATCTAGATACATTGGTGGTTTTTCCCATATTAGGTTTCCACGTTAAATCTTGTGTCTCTTGTGTTCTTAATTGCTATCTTAATCATACACTAGTGCTGATGAATATCTAAAAGATAATTTTGCTAATACTTTCTACATCCTCATAGTTACTACAATCTATTTACCGAGTGCTAAAATAGATAACATTTTTAAGATATCCTAAGGGATCTGGAAAGAAATAATTGTGAAGTGTTTTATGGTTGACTAATTCACCCCCCCCTCTCAGTCACTTCATCCATATTCCATCAATTGGTATTAGAGCTTTTGGTGCTTGCAGGAAGGGTTTCAAGGACCTAAGCTAAAGATCAGGATGTCTTACAAGAGGGAAATTCCAAAGCTCAATAGAGATAACTTTTTAGCATGGAAAGGTCTCATGCGACTCATCTAGCTTCCATTGGTGATTTAGGATGCAAATACATTGATGAAGAATACACAATTCCTAATGGCGCATTAACTGTTGAAGACATTGCAGATAAAAAGACTCATAACACCATGATGATAGACATTGCATCTGCTCTCAGCTATGAAGAATTTGATGATATTAAAGAATGCACTATTGCATATGAAATGTGGATGGCACTAAAGAAAATATATGGTGGTGATGCAAATGTGAAAAGATCCAAAGCAGAAAGCCTAAGAGGATAGTTTGACAAGATGAATATGAAGGAAGATGAAAACATTGGAAAATATGTTGAAAGAATCAAAGCAAGTGTAAGTGCAATTAGAGCTTCTAGAGGAACAATCTCAGATGAAACTGTTATAAGTAAGGTACTCAGAACATTGCTCCCTATCTATGCAATAAGAGTATCAGCTATTCAAGAAAGAAGATGTGAAACAAACCACAATATAACTTTGGATGCTTTAGTTGGAAGATTGACAGCCTTTGAATTAGACAACTATGACAACTATGTTCCTAGTTCCAAAAATATTGAATCAACATTTGAGGCCAAGGTTTCACTAAAGAAGAACAAGAAAATTAAAGAAGTTTAGTCAGAAAGTGAAGAAGTATCAGAAGAAAGTTCTGATAGTGATCTTGAAATTGTAGAAGCATTACTTGCAAAGAAGTACTCTAGAGGGAAAGGTAAATATAAAGGTAAAACTCCTTTAATTTGTTTTTCATGTGAAGAAATTGGACATATTGTAGCTAGGTGCCCAAACAAGCAAGTCAAGGAAGAGAAGAGAAGTCACAAGTACTATGGCAAAAAGAATTTCAAATCATTCAAGGATAAAGGTAAGAAAACATGTTTTATGGCTAAAGATTCTGATGATAGTGAAGAAGAAATTGTCTTTATTGCTATAAAAGATGAATCTGATGATGATGAAGATAAGATGGCACTTATTTCTCATATAAGAAAAGATGATATATGGATAATAGATAGTGGATGTTCACACCACATGACTGGTGACAAGACAAAATTTGAATATCTAGAAGATTGTGATAGTGGTAATGTAAGATTTGGAAACAATGAACCTTGTTGTATAAAAGGAAAAGGAAGAATCTCATTAACCAAAGAACTCATATGTGATAATGCTTATTGGGTTGAAGGACTAAAACATAATCTTCTAAGTGTAGCACAGCTAATCAACACTGGTTTCAAGGTTGAATTCATGAATGGTCAAGCAAGACTGCTGGATGAAAAAGGAAAACTCATTGGATCAGGCAAACAAACAAAAGGCAACTTATTTTATCTTGATCTCAGTGAATATTCATGCTTTATTGCTCAAATTGAAGAAAGTTGGCTATGGCACAAAAGGTTATGTCATGTGAATTTTGATAACATGATAAAAATAAGAAAATTCAAGAAGGTAAGAGGCATTCCTACTTTGAAGAAACCTGATACTGGTCTATGTAAGAATTGTCAGATTGGCAAAATGAGTAAAACTAGTTTCAAGAGTAAGAACTATTAGTCTAAAGAAATTTTGGAAATTGTGCATACTGATTTATGTGGACCTTTGGAATACAAAGCTATACTAGAGATAAATTATTTATTCTCTTCGTTGATGATTATTCTAGAATGATGACTATTATGTATTTAAGAGAAAAATCAGAAGCATTTGAAAAGTTCAAATGGTACTTAGCAAGAGTGGAAAAGGAAACAAGGAAAAGATTGAAATGCTTAAGATCAGACAAAGGTGGTGAATTCATCTCCCATGATTTTAACAACTTTTGCATTGAAAGAGGAATCAAAAGACAGGTATCAGCTCCTAGAACTCCTGAGCAGAATGGAATAGTAGAAAGAAGAAACAGATCTATTATGGATTGTGCAAGGACTCTAATGATAGAAAAGAACATCGCTATAAAGTACTAGAAGGAAGCTATCAGGACTGCAGTTCATACCTTGAACCTAGTACAAATGAAGAAAGACACATTCAAAACTCCTTATGAATTATGGTATGGCTATAAACCCAATGTAAGTTACATGAAAATATTTGGTAGCAAGTGTTATATCTTAAAAGAATCCAGAAGAAATAAATTTGATGTGAAAAGTGATGAAGGAATATTCCTAGGATATTCTAGCAAAAGCAAGGCATACAAATGTCTGAACTTATCTACTCACAAAGTCATAGAAAGTATACATGTAAAATTTGATGAGTTTGCAGAAAAGACTGAAGAAGAAAGCAAAAAGGAACTTGAGAACTACAGAAGATTCGTTTACATTGAACCTGAAACATTGGTAGACACAACTATTAATAAGGAAATTATATCTACCAAGCCGAGCACAGTTACCGAGTCACAGGAAGAAGTTCAAACTGAGTCACAGGAAGAAATTCAGACCGAGTCTCAGCCTGAAGTTACTGAGCAAATATCTACCGAGCCCAAGCAACCTGAAGAAGAGATCCTAGAAGACAACAGCATGAATCATTCAAAAAGCAAGGAACCTATATTAGCCAAATATGTCAGAAGACATCATACACCAGATCAGATTATTGGAAACAAATCAGATGGTACTATGACAAGAAGCAAGCTAAAAGGTACATGTCTACTTACTGACTTTGAACCTAGAAATATCAAAGATGCATTGGAAAATGAAAGTTGGATTGAAGCAATGAATGAAGAATTAGAACAAATACAAAAGAACAAAACATGGACTCTTGTACCTAGACCTAAAGATAAGAATGTAATTGGAACAAAATGGGTATTCAGGAATAAGCTAAATGAAGATGGTCAAGTATCTAGAAACAAAGCTAGACTAGTATGTAAAGGTTATTCTCAAGAAGAAGGTATAGATTATGGAGAAAATTTTGCTCCTATTGCAAGATTAGAAGGTGTAAGAACTCTACTTGCTTATGCAGCACACAAAGGATTTAAGGTATATCAGATGGATATAAAATTTGCATTTCTTAATGGAATTCTTGATGAAGAAGTCTACATTGAACAACCTGAAGGTTTTGTTGATCTAGATAAAAAGGACATGGTCTGTAGGTTACACAAAGCATTGTATGATTTGAAACAAGCTCCTAGAGCATGGTATGAAAGACTCCATAACTATTTGATTCAGATTAATTTCAAAAGAGCCAATGATAATAGCAATCTGTATATTAAAGAAGGACCAAATGACAAAATTGTATTGGCAAAAATATTTGTAGATGATACTATATTTACAGGGAATGAGGATCAGTGCAAAGAATTTTCAGAGAAAATGAACAAAGAATTTGAAATGTCTATGTTTGGTTTAATAAAATTCTTTGTTGGTCTTCAAATTCAGAAAAGCAAGAATGGTATATACATTACTCAATCCAAATACATTAAGGAAATACTTAAGAAGTTTGGTATGGAAGATTCAAAACTAGTTGGTACACCCATGTGTACTGGATTGAAACTTACCAAAAATGATGATTCAAAAGAAGTTGATCAGACCCTATACCGATCTATGATTGGAAAATTATAGTATGTAGTACATACAAGACCTGATATTGCCTTAGCAGTCGGTATAGTAGCTAGATTCTTAGCAAAACCTAAGGAAAATCATATGATGGCAATCAAAAGAATCTTAAGATACTTAAGAGGAACTGAAGAATATGGTTTGTGGTATAAATTTGGAGGCAATCTAGACTTAAAAGTGTTTATTGATGCTGATTGGGCAGGGAACATTGATGACAGAAAAAGCACAAGTGGTGGAGCATTTTTTCTTGGAAAAAGACTGGTATCCTGGACTAGTAAAAAGCAAAATTGCACATCTCAATCCATAGCTGAAGCAGAATATGTTGCTGCTGCAGTAAATTGTTCAAATATTGTTTGGTTTAAATAGTTATTAGAAGGTATGAAGGTTGAAATCAAAGAAACAGTTGTTATATTTTGTGACAATACCAGTGCAATAAACATTTTGAAGAATCCAGTGATGCATTCCAAAACCAAGCACATTGCTATTAAATACCACTTTGTCAGAGAACTGGTGCAGGACAAGGAAATCAGATTAGAATATATTCATACAAAAGAATAGATTGTAGACATTTTTACCAAACCATTACCTAAGGATGCATTTGTGTATCTAAGAGGTAAGTTAGGGGTCATTCCCCTATCTGAGGCTCACTAAATATAGTTTTAGTGATGCATCAACCAGAACATGATTGAAAATCAACCAGTTGATGTAGCATATTCAAGGAATCATTGCATATGAATCAGTACTTGAGGTACATTAATTTACACTGGTAATATGTGAATTGTCTTTGGCATGTGTTGTCAAAGAGGGAGTGTTTGCTATGAGCTATGTCTTTGCTATTACTTCAAGAAATTTTCAATAGTTAGAAGGAAGATTTTTTAGGATAAAGGAAGTTTGCTGACAGAGGGAGATTTGAATCTGAATCGAGCTAACTCTTTCAAATTTCTTATGCTATGACATATTGTGTTGCCATCAATGCCAAAGAGGGAGATTGTTGGAAACAATTGTCTGAAGGAAATTGCTACTCAAATTATGTATTGTCTTTGATGTCACACAATGTCATAGTCCGCAGCAATCAGTTCCTACCGAGCTCAGTCGGTCCGCCAGACAGGAAGATCAGTGACTACCGAGTCCAGTCGATTATCAAAGAAAATTAGTGTCTACCGAGTTCACTCGGTTATCAAAGGAAATTTAGCATTTATCGAGTTCAGTCGGTCGTCAAAGGAAATTTAGTGTTTACTGAGTTCAGTTAGTCGTCAAAGGAAATTCAGTGTTTACCAAGTTCAGTCGGTCGTCAAAGAAAATTTAGTGTTTACCGAGTTCAGTCGGTTATCGAAGGTAAAGGATTGTCGGTGTTTACTGAGTTCCCTCGGTCTCCAAAAAATTGTAGAAAGTTATGGTCATCGAGCACTGTCGACCCTTGAAGGATTTTTGCAAATAGAGTTTGCTTAATTTAGCCGACTGTTATACTAAATAATGTTGATTTGACAAATCTAAAATCATATAAATAAAAGGTCAAATGTGAAAAAAAATAAAATAAGAAATACAGCAGAAGATTTACAAAAGAAAGACAGGAAAGGTGTGTGCGAATTTGTGAAGGATGTTCAGATATCCTTAAGGTGCAGCAGAGATTTATTTGATCAGGAAGGATCACACTTATGCAGAACAGAGATCTGTAATCAGCAAGGTAGTTGCATTATTATACAGGTCATTTTCATTGTTACCTTCTTATCATTGTAACAGTGAATTCTAAATCTCTTAACCGAGTTGGTTTAACAACCATATTGTAAATCCTCTAACAAGGTGACAATTCCATTGAATTGTTTTCAAGACCTCTTACCAGGCCACTCCTAGCAGGGTGATTAAATCCTCTAACAAGGTCACACCTAACAGTGTGTTTTGTAACCTTTTACTGGGTTGGCTTCTAACCGGGTATCACTTCAGAAAAGTGAAAAATTAGTATCTAGATACATTGGTGGTTTTTTCCATATTAGGTTTCCACGTTAAATCTTGTGTCTCTTGTGTTCTTAATTGCTATCTTAATCATACACTAGTGCTGATGAATATCTAAAAGATAATTTTGCTAATACTTTCTGCATCCTCAAAGTTACTGCAATCTATTTACCGAGTGCTAAAATAGATAACATTTTTAAGATATCCTAAGGGATCTGGAAAGAAATAATTGTGAAGTGTTTTATGGTTGACTGATTCACCCCCCCCTCTCAGTCACTTCATCCATATTCCATCACTTCTCTCCAGAATATCTTTGCCAAATCATTCTCAAATAACATAGCTCTTGCTACTTTAGTCACTGATCTATTTCTTCTTTTTGCAATGCCATTTTGTTCAGGTGTTCTATGGGCTGAATATTGTCTCTTAATGCCATTTTCTTCACAAAAGGTGTTAAACTCTCTAGAAGTAAATTCTCCACCTCTATCAGATCTGAAACATTTAATCTTCATTCCAAATTCATTCTCAACTTTTTTTTTAACAATCTTAAACTTATCAAACATGTCATCTTAGTAGGATTCAACTGAAATACATTACCTCTGGTTCTAGATCTAGTTCCAATTAGATTTCCATCTTTATCCTTTATCACACAAGTTTTCTCAGTAAACCAAACTTGATATCCCTTATCAACTAATTGTCCAACACTCAAAAGATTATGTTTCAATCCATCAAAAAATAAACATCATCAGTATTAGTCTTTCCATCAAGAGTAATAGATCCTATACCTTTAACCAAACAAGGTGCATTGTTTCCAACTCTAACAACTCCTCCATCATATTTATTAAATTTTATGAACTTTTTCATGTCTCGAGTCATATGATGTGAACAACCACTATCTATAATCCAATCAGCTTTGTTTTCAACTTGAGAAACTAAGGATTTTTATTCCTTAACATCAGTTTCAGGATTCTGTTCTTTAATTGCTACAAATCCTATGTCATCATTATTCTCAGTATCACTTTCACTTAAAGTTCTTTTTATACTAGCTTCAAGATCTTCATCATTAGAATAATAACATTCCTTAGATCTTCTAAGTTTGAAATTTTTTTTGTACTTTTTAACTCTCTTAGGACATTTAGATGCAAAATGACCATATTCTTGACAAGTCCAACATTTAAATATTTTCTTACCATCTGGTTCTCTTTTTACAAGCAAGGCAATGCCTTCTTCAATCTTCTTATCTTCTTCATGTCTAGATCTACTGCTACCAGCATAATCTCTTCTCACACTCATGCTTCTTGACAAAGTAGGGTGAACACTAAGAGAACTGAATGTTGTCTCCATTCTAGGTAAGTCTCTTGATAATCTCAGGTTCATTTCTGCTGCTTCCATTCTTCCAAGAAGAGTCTCTCTTGTAAAGTTTGTAGTACAAGGTATAACTTGTTCAATCATCTATGTTGTCTGCTTAAATACAAGGGTCAATGTCCTCAAAATTTTCCATATCACTTCATTCTCTATCTTTTTTCCTCCACAAGATTTTATACCTGTAATAATTTCTGACATTCTACCAATATAGCTTCTAATAGATTCATCTTCCAACATTCTTATATCTTCAAATGCTTATATCCAATTATGTAATCTAACTCTTTTTGCATGTTCATCACCTTCAAAAGTATAGTGTAAATCATTCTAAATTTCATGAGATTTTTTCAAACATTTTACCTAACTGTACTCGTTCTCCAAAAGGGCTGTCAAAAGTGTTTCTCTTGCAAGTATGTTACACATGAATAGATCTCTCTCATCAGCAATACATGTTTCAAGATTGTCCTCTTCAATGATAGTCTTATCATTCTTTGTAATCAACCAATAACCTAGTCCTAAACACAATAGGTGTGTCTTCATCTTTTCTTTCCAGTTGTCAAAATTTACTCCATCAAACTTAAGGCTTTCTTTCCTAAAATTTTCCATGGATCTCCTTAAGTTGTTAAACTTCTTTTTCAAGGACCTATCACTCTGATACCAATTGTTAGAAAGTAAAGTCTACCAAGATAACTAAGAGGGGGGGAGGGGGGGGTGAATCAATTATTAGATAATTATAACTTTTATCATCTTCAACAATATTAAACCATATAAGGAATATAATTACCAACCATAGAAAGATATTCATACACAATAACACAATGACACAAGATATGTTGACTAGGGAACCTCTTGATCAAAGAGTAAACCCCAGTGGGAATGATGCCCACAAAAGATGCACTAATATGAATATTCCTTGTGAAAGGATGGAATCTGTTAGGAGTCTTATAAAATACATTCAGTACATACGAATCCCTATTAGGAGATTTTGAATCCCTGTTAAAAGATTCTAACCCTGTTAAGAGTTATGGAAGACATAAGGACCCACTGCCCAAATAGCTTCAGGGTAAGATCATTGAACACACTATCCAAATAATCTTTTTATTACTCAACAGAATAATATGTTACCTCTTCTCTAACTATGCCAAACTATACTCACTATTACACTAGATCTCAATTTCAAATCTTTGTACGTCGCATGTCTTCCTTCACAAATTTGCTTTCATACTTAGCTCTTTTCTTCACTTCATGCATACATCATCACACACAACCACTACAACCATATATCAACAAAAAGAAAATACTTTCCTTCCTTTATACCAAACTCAGATAATTACAAATGAGTTGGCATACAATTACAACATAAAAGTTTCCACACACTACATCAAAATTACACAAAACTGTCGGCTTCCAAATACAATAATTCTTCACTCATGTGACCTCAAATTTTGCATTGTCATCCATGTCACTATCAATGTGTCTTCAACTTCCCTTAACTGTGCAAAACCAGATTCCATCCTGATTAGGAGATATCATCTGATTTCCACAAACCGCTACTCAGGAACACTACTTGAATACTGCTTCCACCAAAATGCTCATAACTTCCATGAATAAATGAATTACTATCTACACTCTTAATCATATACATATAACATATCAAAGAGTATATCCTCAACATTTCATAGCTCCAACTGCAATAACCCATGTGTGCTAATCCAAACTTTGGATGCTTCTCTGCAAGTCACTAGTAAATCACTGTGTTGACATCAATGACAATCATAGTCATGAATGCAACAAAAAATTCTATAGAATAGATTCCAAACATTTAGTATTCATTCCTAATAGAATGATGTATGTTTTTTTGTGATTCCTAACAAACCAAGTAAGAAAATAGAGGATAGCATCCCTGAAGAGATTGATAAGATACTCACCGAGTATAGAGAGATCATTTTTGACAATGTACCTAATAGTTTTCCACCAAAGAGAAGCATTGATCATTGCATGGATCTAATCCCTGGAGCTAGTTTACTAAATAAGGCACAACATCGATTGACACCTACTGAGAATCAAGAATTGAACTAACATAAAGGTTTGATTCAAGAAAGCTTGAGTCCTTGTGTAGTACCAGCTCTATTAGCACCTAAGAAGAATGGAGAATGATGAATGTGTTCTGATTCCAGAGCAATCAACAAAATAAAAGTGAAATTTAGGTTTCCTATACTGAGAAAGGATGACATAATGGATAGTTAGACTGGAGCAAATTATTTTACCAAAGTTGATTTGAAAAGTGGATATCGTTGTATTAGAATCAGAGAAGGTGATGAGTGGAAGAATTCTTTTAAGACAAGAGAAGGTTTGTATGAGTGGTTGGTTATGCCTTTTGGTTTAACTTATGCATCAAGTACTTTTATGAGATTGATGAATGAAGTTTTGAATAAATTATGGGATAAATTTTTGATTGTATACCTAGATGATATTATGATATTTAGGAAGACCAGAGAAGAGCATTTGTTGTATTTTAAAGAGGTATTACAGAGACTGAATGAAGATAAGTTGTTGATTAACCTAAAAAATGTGTTTTTTCATGAAAGAGGAGACTGTGTATTTGGGATTTGTGATTTTAGCTGATGGTTTGAAGATGGATCCTAAAAAAGTTGAAGCTATTTTGAATTGGCCTACACCTGAGAATGCTAGCGAGGTAAGATAATTTCATGGTTTGGAAAGTTTTTACTAAAAGTTCATTAGGAATTTCATTTCAATTTGTAATGCTATTATTGAGACTATGAGAGGAGATAAAAGAGAACTCAAGTGGACACATGGAGCTGATAATAGTTTTGAGACTCTAAAGCAAGAGGTTGTTGAATTGCCTATGTTAGCATTGTTTGATTTAAATAAGGTATTTCAAGTTGAATTTCATGCAAATGGTAGTGCAATAGGATTTGTGTTGAGTTAAGAAGGTAAACATGTTGCTTTCTTTAGTGAAAATTTGAATGATGCAAAAAGGAAATATTCTATGTATGATCAAGAATTCTATGCTATTTTTCAAGCCCTAAAGAAATGGAGACATTATTTGATACCAAGTGAATTTGTGTTGTATATTGATCATAAGGCTTTACAGTATTTGGGTAGTCAGAATAAGTTGAATCAGAGACATGTGAAAAGGGTTGGATATTTGTAGAGTTATACATTTTTGATAAAACATAAGAGTGGTTCACTAACCAAGTTGTTGATGCATTGAGTAGAAGAAGATCTTTGATGACCGAGATGAGAATTGAAGTTCTTGGTTTTGATGATATGAAAGTATTTTATGAAACATATCCTGATTTTTCTGAGCTGTGGAGAAAGTGTTGAGAACCTATTCAAGAATAACCAAGTACTAAATAGGAAGACTATTTTAATCAAGAAGGTATGTTGTTTAAATGTATTCAATTGTGTATACTAAGAGGATCAATGAGAACTAATTTGATAAAGGAGAAACATAGTAGCTGTTTGGCTGGACATTTTGGTATTGACAAGACATTAAATTTTCTTAAGGAGAAATACTTTTGGCCACAGTTGTATAAGGACGTTTAGAAAATTTTGAAAAGTTATGGAATTTTTCAAGTTGCAAAATGATTAAGTCAAAATAATGGATTGAATATACCAATTTCAATTCCTAAGAAACCTTGGATTGATATTAGTTTTGATTTTTTTCTTGGCTTAGTGAAGACAGTGAGAGGTAATGATTCTATATTTTTTTATTGTGGATAGATTTTCTAAGATGACACATTTTATACCCTATAGAAAGACATTAGATGCATTACATATAGAAGATCTTCTCTTTAAGGAAATTTTTAGATTGCATGGATTACCGAGGAGTATCATCTCTGACCAAGATAGTAAGTTTGTTGGATACTTTTGGAATACTCTTTGGAGAAAGTTGGGCATCAAATTGAGTTATAGTTCTACATTTCACCCACAAACTAATGGAAAAATAGAGGTTGTGAATAGAAGCTTGGGTAATCTTTTGAGATGTTTTGTTGGAGATACACCGAGTAATTGGGATTTTGTGTTGGCACAAGTAGAGTTTTTATACAATAATTCAATGAATAGGAGTACTAGAAAAACACCTTTTGAGATTGTAAATGGAATACAACTGAGAGTGATGAAGGGTGCTCCCCTTAATACCACAAACACATAATAGAAATAGAGAAATAACAACAATATGCAAGAACATAAAATTGGCTTCTTATTATCTCCATAAATGTGGAATTACAAAATTTCAGAATTACAATATGCAAAGCCACATGGGCATTCCCTTACAATATTCTATAGGACAAAGCCTCAAATCAATACCCAGATCTACTACCCAGAACTGTTCCGAACTTCCTAAGACAACACTACAGCCTTCCATATATAGGCAATTTTCCACCGCCTGGGAAGGTTCCATAATTTTTAGCCAACAAGGCCGACCAAACTTAGAATTATTTTATTTTTCATTTTATTACATGAAAGTCGTCTCAAAATAAATTTTGAAACCCAAACAAAAATTTTGAAGGAAAATCATTTTCTGCCATTTCAGGTGACCCAACTTTCGAAGACCATAAGTCATCACCCATTGACCTGATTGACTATTGTAACCCCATTTCGGAAAGGTTGCGAGGAGCTCTACAATGCCTAAATTAAGAAAGCTTCATTAAGCCAAAAATCAACCTCATCTGAGGCCTCTAAAGACTTCAAAATTGAGTTCAAAGTTTCTATACCCTATTTCCAAAATTGAAAAGTTTCAATATCTTCAAAACCAGACTTGATCTAGCAATGAAACTTTACAGGCAAGCTGATATGACTAAGATGAACCTCCAACTATGAAATCAGAACATTCTGAGATCGTATGACCAACTTACTAAAAATAGCAAGTTTCCATAAATAGTAGCTCTACACAAGATAGCCCTTATTGAAAAGAAACCAGAAATATTTTTGGGTGATGCAAGATTGCTCTTACACCCAAGATGCTCCTACACCAGACACCTGGGGTAATTTGAGAAGTGACCTTGTCACAACTTAGGTGTGAAGAGGGAAACCAAGATAATTAACCTCCTACATTGTCAGCCATGATGAATCTTCAATAGGTCATCCTTTCCACTTGACTAGATATTCTTCATATGTCCTGTTCCTTGTGCTTCTACCAACACAACTGTCCAGTATATCCTCAATCTCCTTAGTATCTGAACTAGCTGCTGGAATACTCCACTGTGCTACTATGATCTCATGTTCAACACCTCCTTCATGATACTCTATCAAATCTAAAATGTTAAACACTGGTGAAATATTTAGCTCAGTAAGAAATTCTACCTCATATGCATTTCTTGAATCATGCTTCTTTAGTATCTTACATGGCCCAAACTTCTTCATTTTCAGCTTGTTGTATATACCAACTAGAAATTTCTCCTTTTGCAAATGAACCATGACTTCATCTCCAACCTAAAATTCCTTATGCCTCCTTTTCTCATCTACCTTAGCCTTATACTACACATTCATCTTGGTAATGTGCTTCCTCACCTCCTCATGGATGTTCTTCAAATATTCTACAAAATCCTTAGCTTTAGCACTACTTATTTCTCCTTTATCTATCTTCCTCAACTCAGATACATTTCTGGGACTACTTCCATATACAATTTGGAATAGTGATTTACCAGTGCTCCTATTGATAGAATTATTATATACAAATTCAACGTATGGTAAAATCAAATCCCATCCTATTGACTTATCTCCAACCAAACATCTCAGCAAATTCCCCAAACTCCTATTCACCACCTCTGTCTGTCCATCAGCCTGTGGATGATGTGATGAACTGAACTTCAAATCTATCTTCAACTTCTTCCACAATGTACGTTAGAAATATCCAACAAAATTAGTGTCTCAATCTGAAACTATGGTCTTTGGAAAACCATGTAGTCTCACTACTTCTCTGAAAAACAATTCTACTACATGAACAACATCATTAGTCTTCTTGCAAGGAATAAAATGTTCCATCTTTGAAAATTTTTCAACCACCAAAAAAATTGAATCATGTCCCCACTGAGTCCTCGATAAACCAAGAAAAAATTCCATACTAATATCCTCCAAAGGCTTCTCTGGTATCGGTAATGGATGATACAACCCAGTATTCTGCTTCACTCCTTTCTCCATCTGACATACTCTACACAAAGTTCTTGACATCTTGCTACAACTATGGCCAATAGTAATTCTCACTAACCAAAGCAAGGGTTTTATCATGACCAAAATGTCCAGCCAATCCTCTATTATGCTTCTCTTTGATGAGACTCTCCCTCATAGAACTTTGTGTAATGCACAACTAACTCCCCCTGAATAGCATATCATCCTAAATAATAAAATCCAACCACTTCATTTTGTCTAGAGTAACAGGTTCTTTGCAAGCTTTTCAAGCTTCACCAAAATTAGGATCTTCTGGATACAAATTCTTGAGTTCCTTGAACCCAACCAGCTCAATTTGCATCTCTGTCAGCAATAGTTGCCTTCTGCTAAGCACATCTGCAACCCTATTAGACTTTCCACTTCTATGTTTCAAAACAAATGTATAACTCTGAAAAAACTCAACCCATTTCAAATACCTCTGATTCAACTTTCCTTGACTATTCAAATATTGCAAAGCTTGATGATCAGTATACAAAAAAAACTCCTTAAGAAGTAGATAGTGTCTCCACTTCTTCAATGCTTGAACTATAGCATAAAATTCCTGATCATAAACATAATATTTTCTCTTGGCATCATTCAACTTCTCACTGAAATAAGCAATAGGTTTACCTTTTTGGCTCATAAAAGCTCTTATTGCAATACCACTAGCATCACAGTCTACTTGAAACACCTTATTAAAATCTAGAAGTGCTAAAACAGGTTGTTCTGTAACTTTCTGTTTCAACAATTTAAAACTCTTATCTGCCCCATTAGTCCACTTGAACTCTTTTCTATCCCCTCTCACTATTTTAGTCAAGGGTCCACAAATACTACTAAAATTTCTAATAAATTTTTTATAAAAGCTATCCAAACTATGAAAAGATCTTACCTCAGTAGCACTCCTTGGAGTAGGCCATTCAAGGATAGCCTGTACTTTCTCTGGGTCCATTTTTAGACCTTCTACTGAAATTAAAAATCCCAAATACACTAATTCCTTCTTCACAAAACTGCACTTCTTCAAATTAATCAACAATTTCTCATCTCTTAACTTCTTAAACACCATATGAATATGTGTCATATGCTCTTCCAATGTCTTACTAAAGATCAAAATATCATCTAGGTGCACAATGACAAACTTACCTAGAATTTTTTTTAGAACCTCGTTCATGAGCCGCATGAAAGTTCTCGATGCATTAGTTAGCCCAAAAGGCATGACTAACCACTCATACAGTCCTTCCTTTGTCTTGAAGGTAGTCTTCCATTCATCTCCTTCTCTGATCTGAATCTAGTGATAACCACTCTTCAGATCTATCTTTGAGAAATACACAACCCCACTCAAATAGTTCATAATATCATCCATTCGTGGCAATGGAAACTGGTACTTGATTGTGATCTTGTTTATTGCTCTAGAATCTATACACATCCTCCATTCTCCATTCTTCTTTAGTTCTAATACCATTGGCATAGCATAGGGACTCAGACTCTCTTGAATCAACCCCTTTTGCAATAACTCATGTACTTGTCTGTTCAACTATTCACTTTCTGCTAGTGTCATTCTGTGTTCTGCCCTATTTGGAAAACTAGCTCCTGGAATCAAATCCATCTGATGACTAATTTTCCTTACTAGTGGTAATCCATTAGGTATATTATCAGATACAATATCCTGAAACTCATTCAGTAAATCTGCAACCTCTACAGGTACATCCTCCATTTCCTCCTTACCAAGTTTTAGAATTAAAGAAAAACACACATGCTAATGCCTTATACCATCTAAGAATTTTCTTCCATCAACAAAAGTTATTCTTGCATTACCACATACCTTTTCTTTAGTCTCCTTCAATGGCTTTAGCTTATGTTGCACTCCATCCTTTGTCAGTGAATAGGTATTTGTACGACCATCGTGTATAGCACATCTATCAAACTGCCATGGCCTACCCAACAACATGTGACATGCATCCATATGTATGATATCATATAGTACCTCATCATGGTACCTACCAATCTTGAACTTTACTAGGAACTTCTCACTGACCATGACCTTGTGGTCATCCTGCACCCAGGCAATCCGATATGGATGTGGGTGTTTCTGTCTCTTGAGCTTCAACTTTGTCACCATCTCTTCTAACATCAAATTGTCAATTCTTCTACTATCAATAATCACATCACAACATTTACCCTCACACTTGCATCTAGTGTGAAACAGGCTCCTCCTTTGTTCAGGTTCATTCTCACCACTTAATAGGACTCTTCTGTTAAACAACGTTTCTCCTCTTTCAACATCTTCAAAATTTGAGGATCTGGCATCTTCATCTACATGTACCACTCTGGCTTGGCCTTCATACCTCCTATCCATCCTTCCTTGGCATTGAGGATATTCAAATGCCCCGTGACCTTTTTCTCTAAAGTGAAAACATGTTCCACGGAAACCTCCTCTTCCTAAACCTTGTCCTCTTCATCTTCCTCTTTGATCTCTATTATTCTGATCTTGGAAATGATTGGAGTTGTTTCCTCTCTGATTTTGACTACTACTAGCCTCATCCTTCTTTTTTGGATCTTCATTTTGGCCTCCATATGACTGTCCATCAGATCATCCATCGTGACCTCTTCCATTTTGTCTACTCTCGAACTTCTTGTTCAATTTTTTCTTTACTTTTAGGGAAAATTGGTATGCCTCTTCAATATTATTCATTCAAACTAGATTCAGCTCCTCCTAAATGCTTGGCCTCAACCCATTAAGGTAACGGGAAAATTTCTCCTCATTAGCTTCTACATGGCCTATTCTAATGAGGATTCGATAGAACTCCTCTGTATACTTCTGAACAGATCATCCCACTTGCTTCAAACTTTGCATTTTCTTCAGTAGGTTAAGATCATAATCAACATGGATGAACTGTCACTTCAATTTATCCACCATCCAATCCCATCTTGTGATTTTATCTTTCCCTCTTCTATTTCACTGCAATTGAATCTCTTGCCACCAGCTCTTTGCATGACCTTTTAGTCTAGCCTTCACAAATTTGACCCTATCAGGATCCTCAATATCTTCATACTAAAAATATTCTTCACATTCATTGATCCAATAGATCAACTCCTCTGGGTTAAGATTTCTTGAAAATGCAGGAACCTCAATCTTAGGTCTTTTTTCAATCTTGGAAATGGCTTGAAAAAGTCTTTCTTCCTCCTAGTTTACAACTTTGACTTCTCCTTCTTGATCTTCTTCTTTGGCTTCATCCTCACTTTCATCTCTGATATTAAGATTCATTCCTCTACGAATCTCTTCTTGCAATTCTTGCACTTGTCTCTGGAGTGCTCTAACCTCAGGTGTTACAACACCAGCTCTTCCACCATGTTCCCTTCATGGAGGCATTTTTGCGATGTGCACTAAAACCCTAACCATGGTCCTAGTGAAAATTGCCTCACAATCGGTGATCTATTTACACAGAAACCCTAACTCATGGTCCTGGTGCAAACTACCTCACAATCGGTAGTTTTCTTACACACTCAGGAACTCCTGCTCTAATACCACTTGATGAAGGGTGCTCCCCTTAATACCACAAACACATAATAGAAATAGAGAAATAACAATAATATGCAAGAATAGAAAATTGGCTTCTTATTATCTCCACAAATGTGGAATTACAAACTTTCAAAATTACAATATGCAAAGCCACATGGGCATTCCCTTACAAAATTCTGTAGGATAAAGCCTCAAATCAATACCCAGATCTACTACCCAGAACTGTCCTGAACTGCCCAAGACAACACTACAGCCTTCCATATATAGGTAATTTTCCACCGCCTGGGAAGGTTCCAGAATTTTTAGCCAACAAGGCGAACCAAACTTAGAATTATTTTATTTTTCATTTTATTACATCAAAGTTAGCTCAAAATAACTTTTGAAATCCAAACAGAAATTTTGAAAGAAAATCATTTTCTGCCATTTCAAGTGACCCAACTTCTAGAGACCATAAGTCATCACCTGTTGACCTGATTGACTATTATAACCCCATTTCAGAAAGGGCGCAAGGAGCTCTACAATTTCTAAATTAAAAAAGCTTCATTTAGCCAAAAATTCAACCTCATCTGAGGCCTCTAAAGACTTCAAAATTGAGTTCAAAGTTTCTGTACCCTATTTCCAAAATTGAAAAGTTTCAATATCTTCAAAAACAGACTTGATCTAGCAATGAAACTTTACAAGCAGGCTGATATGACTAAGATGAACCTCCAACTGTGAAATCAGAACATTCTAAGATCATATGACCAACTTACTAAAAATAGCAAGTTTCCATAAATAGCATCTCTACACAAGATAGCCCTTATTGAAAAGAAACCAAAAATATTTTTGGGTGATGCAAGATTGCTCTTATGCCCAGGATGCTCCTGCATCATAGAGGTATATCAAATTTGAAGGATATTGCTAGTGAGGAAAAGAGAAGAGATGGAGTAAAGTTTGTTGAGTTCATGATGACATTGCATGAAGAGGTGAAACATAAGTTGGAGAGAAGTAATCAGAAATATAAAGACAGAGTTGATGGATCAAGAAGACATAAGACTTTTGCAGTTGGTGATGAAGTAATGGTACACTTTTAGAAGAAAGGAAGATTTCCTATTGGAACATATGGGAAGCTGAAAATGAAGAAGTTTGGTCCTTGCAATATATTGAGGAAATTTGCCAATGAAAATGTTTATGAGATTGAGTTACCTGATGACATGGATATATCACCTATATTCAACATTGCTGATTTTTCTGAGTATCATGAATCGGATGAATAAATGACAGTACTGAATGATTATCCTAAGAGATAGATAGAAGTTCAGAAGATATTGGAATAAAGACATGGAAGAAGCACAAAAGGAAGACAATATATGGAATATCTAGTAAAGTGGAAGAACAGACCAATTGAAGATAGTTCATGGATTTCAAAATCTGAGTTGGATTTAGCTTAGGTTGTACTTGTTGCATGATTCAAAGAATCATTTCAAATAACCCTAGGTGTCTAATGCAGGAGCATCTTAGGTCCTTGGAAATCCCGTGTCACCAAAAAATGTTTGAGTGTTCTGTGTTGCTCGGTTCCTTCTTTGACCAAGTTGGCTTGGTAGTTTCTCAAGTTCCTTCTTTAATTAAGTTGGTCAGTTAATTCTCGGGTGCTCGTTTATCCTTTCCTAGTGCTCGGTTATCCTTTCTTGCCAAGTTATTTGTTTTGGTTTTCTATTGAGGCTGACTTGTGCACTTAATTGTGGTCATGGATTTAATGTTGGTATTGATCATCGAGAAGCATGTGGACCTAGATCTAGTCATCCCTTCTGTTAATGGTGGATTTGAAGGCTGAATTGTTTGGTAGCCTCTTGTATATATTGTGGTCATTGGTTGTAGTTTAGGAGTAAGTTTTTGGTAGTAGTTAGGAGTTATAAGATTGAAGATAGTTTTCAATCCTCCCATGTTGGAGGATTATTGTAATTGAATTGTAATATATGGCCCTAACTGGGAAGGCCTTACAAACTAACATGTATGAATCTATTTGATGAAATATAAGGATCTGATCTACATTCTCTCTCTCACTTTGTGTGTTGTGGCTTCCGTATTTGATCTCTGCAAGGTGGATTTGGATTAGGGTGTGCCTTTGGCCCCTCATCCCGACCTGTCTTGCATCAATAATATTGTGTGTTGACTTCATAAATTTGAACATATATTCATTGGAGGATAATTATTCATTTCCAAACATGGAAGCTATGTTTTAGAGAGTCGTAGATTGTGAGATTATGTCCATGATGGATGGATTTTTAGGGTATAACTAAGTGAAGGTCAAGGAATCATAATAATATAAGATAGAATTTACCACACCATCAGGAACATATGCGTATGTGAGAATGCTATTTGGACTTACTAACACATAAGAAATGTTCTAGAGAGAAATGAATGTTCCATTTTCTGATTTCATATGTGCTCCTTGTTATCTATGAAGACAATTTAACAACTTACTCCAAGAAGGAAGATGAATGGATTTTTAGCAATGTTGTATGGTGTTTCCCTAAACCCTAAGAAATGTGTATTTAGGGTAAGTGAAGGTAAATTTTTAGGCCACATTGTATCAAAAGATGGGGTAAGAATTGATCCTAAAAGGGTGGAAGTGATTGACAAAATATCTTTCCCAAAATAGTTAATGGAATTCAATCATTCTTTGGGCAAGTTAATTTTTCAAGGATATTTGTAACAAACTTTGCCAAGATTAGTTGACCAATTTCTAAGATTATGAAAAAAGGATAAAGGTTAGATTGGGAAGGAGAACAAACTAAGGCTTTTCAAGTGATAAAGAAAGATATTAAAGATGCCCCATTTATGAAAATACCAGATTACAATAAACCCATGTAAATATTTTCATTTGCATCTTTCCAAACTATTGCATTTTTTTATTGCAAAAGAATTCAAAAGGCTTTGAACAACCTATTCATTTTTTAAGTAAGTCATTGCAAGCTACAAATTGAAGTATGATTTGAATGAGGAGAAATAATATGCACTAGTGAAAGAAGTTAAGGCTTTCAGCTGTTACTTGATGGGAGAAACAATTATTTATTATGTACCTAGTGCTGCAACAAAAGATATTTTCACACAACAAGAAGTATTAGGGAGATGGTGTAGATGGATAAATAGGATCCAAGAGTTCAAACATTAAAATTCCAATCACCAAATTCATGAGAGGACAAGGATTGGAAAAATTAATGACTTAAAGAAACTTGGATGCCAATCATGTGAATTTTGTAGCTCAAAGGAACACAGATCTTATCTTTGTAACATGGATTATTGTGGCTGATATATAGATATAATATACTATTTATAGAAAATGAGATACCATGAAAATATGGATGATAACAAGAGAAGGATGTTAAAACTACATGTTGTCAAACATGACATAGTGAATTGTAAACTATGGTCAAGAAACATAGATGGTATCATTCTGAAATGTGTGGACCATGATCAATCCAAGGAGTTGTTATTACAAATGCATAGTGGGTCTTCTTTAGGACATTATATGGCCAGAACAACTACACATAAGGTATTAAAGGTTTGGTTCTGGTGGCCAAAAATATTTAGAAATACACACCAGTTATTCAAAAAATGTGATTCATGCCAAAGGTTTTCTGTGAAACTAATTTTGTTTAGGAAATTAGCCATTGAAGTCAGTTGATGTACAAGCTCCTTTTCAGCAATGGGGTACTGATTTTATTGGTGAGATAGCATGCAAGTAAATTTATGACCATTCATATATCTTAGTGGCCACTTACCATTTGACAAATTTTATTGCTCGACAATTCCAACCAAGAGATCAACAAGGGTTATGACTGCTTTTTTAATGGATAACATATTAACAAGATTTTGATGCCAGGAATGAATAGTATCAGACAATGCAATGTGTTTTAGATCAGAAGAATACACAAATTTATGAAATACTAATGGCATTCAAACAACATATACATCACCCTATCACCCACAAGGAAATGGGCAATTAAAATCAAGAAACAAAAGCTTGATGGACATCATCAAGAGAATTCTAGAGAAGAATAAAAAGGCTTGGGGCTCAAAGTTGAAATTAGAAATTTGGGAAGATATAGTACTAGTAAAGAAGAAAATGGGATGTGCTCCTTTTGACTTGGTGTAAGGAATAAATTATAGGTTACCTCAAAATAAATTAATGGAGATGTATAAGTTTTTTTAGACCTATGATGATTATATAGATCATGATATGAAATTAAGAGTTGAATCCTTAATGGAGTTGGATGAAACTAGAAAAGAAGCTCAAGCCAAAAATGTGAAGCTATAGATGCAAGTCAAGAAATTTTATGAAAAAAAAAAACTAGAATGAGTTTCCAAGTAAATGATTTAGTCTTGATGTGCTATTACAGATTGGAAGATAAAGAAAAGCATGGTAAGTTTGATGCCATATGGTTAAGCCCATATTTGATCCATAGAAAGTGAGGATAAGATTCTTATTTCCTCCAAGAAATTATTGGTAACATTCTTGAACTTCCAATTCATAGATAGGTCTTGAAGCCCTACTTATCTTGAAGTAGTTTTAATTCCATGAACAATAGAGATGGACCCTATACATAATTAGAGTAGTTTAATTTTTAGTTGATTTTTCTTGTCTGGGAAAAATCATTTTGGTCTTCCCTATAAGTGGTTTTCTCAACTTGAGATACTAGTTTTCTCACTTCATTCAAGTGGAATGAACATCTCCAAATAGAGCTAGTGATGTCACTTAAAATGTTCCTTGATATATTTTTCCTTAGAGAATTTGGGTCCTCTCCAATTTGTTTTGTTCTCTATTTTTGTTAGAGTGTTTGGGATTTTAAGTTCTTTTCCTTTTTTTCTCATTTTTGTCTAAAAACTCTAGATAAGTTCTAATCCATTGATACTTTAAGAGCCTTACTAAAAATGAGTTGATGGTTGTTATTCTATTAAAAGGGGTCCGTGTTATTTCATTAGGTTTTAATATTGGAAGGTCATCTTTTTAATTTTTCCTATGTTTTCCCAAGCTCTAATGCCCTTGTGGTCACATCTTTACAAAAAACTTAAGGGTAGTGTTCTCATCCTAGGCTGGGTCCCTTTTCTTTAAAAACAAAGTGATACATCTCAAATTTTTACTGGTCGGGCTGTAATGTCGTGAATCCTTTTTCCTAATTATTTTATTGACCACAAAAACATGGGAGACTTCCATATATCATAGATTTATTGGCCAAAGGAACCATAAGAAATGTTTCATTTCATATTTATGGTGCCTTTTGTAAAATTTTGAGATACTTAAGGTGCATCTTTTTGTATGTGGTGATAATGGATGCCAACATTTTAAAGTTGAAGATAAATCTTGTCAAATTTTAATGATCAAGGTAAAAGGATATCTACAGTAGGGAAGTAAGTCGAGAGTAGATCAAATGGATCTCATGATCCCACGATCAAGAGAAGAAATAATTTTAAGCATTGTGGCATCATGAGATGATTCCACATATCCTCACCAAGACAGAACAAGCCAAAAGTTATTTTGGTGGGCCTAGTTGCCAAGTATGCAGTCAAAGTCAGGTTAAATCATAAGATTTGTTAGATGAACTAGAATGGAAGAAGATCAATGACTAGAATTAAAAAAAAATTCAATTAAGAATTATGTTATTTCTTGGCTTGAGTGACCATTAATGGCAGATGATACATCGTATCTAGTTTCAGAAATGAAGAAAGGGTGATTATCTAACCATTTTTATTTACAAATCCTTCAGGAAAGAGTTGTTAGATAACTACGAGGGGGGTGAATTAGTTAATTCTAGTTATCCTACAGTCCCAAACTCCCAGATGTATATAATCAAACTTTTTCAAACAAATAATCAACTCGATAAGCTTGTCAATAATAAATTTATGTTAATTTACCAAATACCAGTAAATTCAATATTGTATTTACCGATTAATCCAAATATGAAATGTGTAAAGTAAATGTGGAAACCCTGCTAAGGGAAAAACCACCTGGGACCGGTAACCCAAAATATTTCACTCTTCTGAAGTGAGCTCAGTTAGGAGCCAACCCTGTTAAAGGTTACAATGCACACTATAAGGTGTGACCTTGTTAAAGGATTTATCACTAATAGTTAATTCTTGACCAACATTCACTATGGAGTCAAAATGAAAACCTTCAACATTCATGGAATGTCATATTGAAATACAAATAAGACTGTTAAGTCCACTTAGTTAAAACATTTAGTTAATTGATAAACTACAACTGATTGAATACCTGAATGACTTGAAGATCAGTGATTAGAGATCACTGAGTACTGAAATGATATGTAAGATAATTAAATCATTTATTTTTTTGTCATTGATGTCAACTAGTTTTGACAGTACTTATCATGATAGTTGCAAATAGCTAAACATCTGTAAACAAGAGAGAAAAGATGAAGAACTGAGATATCTACATGGAGGAAGATGGACATGACAGATGAGGATAAGGAATACTTTTGGTAGCTTATTGATGAGTCTATGACTTCATATGGTTGACTCGATTATGTTGCATTAATCTGTTATGAAGTTGGAAGAAAAACTTAACAAAGCAATGTGGTTGGTAAATGAAGCACTTCAGTATACACCGAGTCAGTGTAGTGTGTACCCAGTGAAAGTATTAACCGAGCTTGTGTTCACTGATGAATTTCTTCGTTAATCAAGTATGGATGAAAGCATTTAATACTTAAGTTTAGCTGACAAAAATTGATGAGCTATAAAGTGTTTTGATTTTGAGATTGAGGATAAAGTTTGTTACAAGATCCATGACTGAAAAAATTTATAGAAGATCTAAGGGATGGAATTGAAATGTGTTTCTGACACAACCGCCTAAGAGAGTTTAAGAGGCAAAATCAATGAAGGAGATTAAGTGGAAAAATCTGATGGTTGATATGAAAATGGTTTATCTATCTATATAAGAGATATGAGTTTCTTTATTAAAACATGTCAGAAGATAGAATACTACAAATATTTTGTGTGAATATAGTTTCATGCATGCCTAATCAGACTAGTTAAAGAAGAACTGAACTGCAGAACAATATCGAGCGTCAGAGAACTTTTACCGAGGAATAGTAAGTTAATGAATATTGAGGAAGTGAATTGATATATCGATTAGAGGATTTTTATGGGCTTAGAATAGATCTAAACATCTGCAATTTGAGTTGTATTGTAATCATATCAATCACTATTTTAGTTTAACCATTGATACAGAAAAATATCTTAACCGAGTGGACTTAACCATCTTATGATATACCCCATATCATTAAATGAATGTACATTGTTATCCTATTGACCCCATAGTGAATGTTGGTTGAACAATAAATGTTAGTCTTAAATCCTCTAACAAGGTCACACCTAACAGTGTGTTTCTAACTTTTAACAGGGTTGGCTCTTCACCAAGCTTACTTCAGAAGAGTGAAAAGTATTTTGGGTTACCAGTCCCAAGTGGTTTTTCCCTTAACATGGCTTCCACATTAAATATTTGTGTTATGTGTTTCTGTGATGATTTATTTGTTGTCATACTTTACATATTGCATATTTGATTTGGTCGGTTATCACTGTGAGTAATTAACTAGTAATTGGTAAAGTCACAGACAATATAGTATTTTATGTTACCGAGCTATAGATATTTGATGAATTTGTTTTAAGTGATACATTTTTTAATTGGGACTATTGGATAACTAATCTAACTGATTCACCCCCCCTCTCAGTTATTGTAACAATTGGTATCAGAGAATTGGTTTCTTGGAATAGAGTTTTAAGGACTTCAGTAGAAAGATCACAAAATGTATAAGAGGGAGGTGCTAAAGCTAAAAAAGGACAATTTTACCATATGGAAAAGTAGAATGAAACTTCACATATCCAGAATCGGAGATTCTACCTTACATCAACTTGAGAATGGCTACTTACAACCACCGACTAGACCTTTGACTCTTGATCAACTGAAGGATCAACATGAGCATAACATGACTATGATAGAGATTGTTGTTGCTCTATTAGATGTTGAATTTGATGATGTCAAATATTGTATTACTTCAAAGGAAATTTGGGACAAACTAGATCAAGTATATGGTGGTGATTTTAATGTCAAGAGAGCCTGAGCTAAAAGCCTAAGAGGCAGGTTTGACAATATGAAAATGAAAGAAGGAGAAAATATAGTGCAATATACAAACCAAAAAAAGGAGGTAGTCAATGCTATCAGAGGATCTGGTGGTGTCATTGATGAAGATATAGTAGTAAGAAAAATTCTAAGGACCTTGCTGCATGTTTATGCAATCAGAATATTAGCTATACATGAAATGGGGTTTGCACCTGGCAACACTCTTACCCTTGATAGTATGATTCGTAAGCTAACAAATTTTGAATTGAACAATTTTGATAATAGTATTGTACCATCTTTTGAGTCTTCTTTCATGTCTTCTCTCAAGATTGGTAAGTCTAGCAGTAGAAATAATAGGGATGATAATGACAGTAACATTGATGATGAGCTTGATGAACTTGAAGCTCTTATGGCATGGAAGTTACCTAAAGGTAAAGGTAGATATAGGGGTAAATTACCTTTAGCATGTTTTAACTAAAAATAAGTTGGTCATATTACTGCTATATGCCCAAATAGGAAAGAAGATGATAGAAAAAAAATCAATCCAGTGAAGGAAGCTATGGGAGGAGAAACAAAAGAAGTTACTGACACTACAAAAGAGATAATTGAGACAATAATGATAAAGGAAAAAAGGTATGTTACATTGCTAAAGAGAATGATACTGATACTGACACAGATGATGATGTTGAAGTAGTATTTGTTGCGATGAAGGATGATTTTCAGGAAGAAGAAAGGTATGTAGAGACAACACTCATTTCTAAAGTTAATAAAAATGATACATGGATCACTAACAATGGTTGTACATATAACGTGATTGGTGATGAAGAAAAGTTTGATCATCTTGAGAAATATAATGGAGGTTTTGTAAAAATGGGTAATGATACACCATGTATGGTTAGAGGAAAAGGATCTTTACTGATAAATGATAAAATCAAATGTGATAATGTTTATTGGGTAGAAAGACTAAATTATAATTTTCTAAGTGTGGCACAACTTAACAACTCAGGTCACCAAGTAGCTTTTGAGAGCAAGAAGGTAAAGATATTTGATGATGGTGGAAAACTTGTTGGAACAGGAGCACAATCCAAAGGTAACTTGTTTTATCTTGACAATGTTGAGTCTTCCTATTTAATGATGAAAAATGAGGATGCATGGTTATGACATAAAAGGTTATGTCATGTGAACTTTGATAACATGATTAAGATCAGTAGAAAGAAAAAGGTTAGAGGTTTGCCTAGCCTAGCAAAGCTTGATCATGTTATGTGTCATGAATGTCAAAAAGGAAAAATGACAAAATCTAGTTTTAAGAGTAAAGACTATTCAACAAAGAGAATCTTGGAGTTAGTTCACACCAACCTATGTGGTCCCATGAGAACTCAGAGCTACTATGGAGATAGATATTTCATTCTGTTTGTTGATGATTACACTAGATTAATGATTGTAATGTTTTTAAAAGAGAAATATGATGCATTTAAGATGTTTAAATGGTACAAAGCAAAAATAGAGAAAGAAACTAGGAAAGAACTGAAATGCTTGAGATTTGACAGAGGTGGTGAGTTTATTTCTGATGAATACACTAACTATTATAATGAGTATGGCATAAAAAGATAGGTTTTCGCTCCAAGAACACCTCAGCGGAATGGGATTGCTGAAAGGAGGAATAGATCACTTATTGATTGCGTGAGGACACTAAAGTTACAAAATAATGTTTCTCAGACATACTGGAGAGAGACAATTAGTACAACTATATATGTTTTGAACTAAGTACAATTGAAGAAAGACACAAACAAAACACCTTACGAGTTATGGTTTGGTCACAAACCGATTGTAAGTTACTTCATAATTTTTGGTAGAAAATGTTTTATTTTGAAAGATGATAGGAATGGGAAATTTGAATCAAAAGGGGATGAGGGAATATTTCCTAGATATTCTACTAAAATAAAAGCTTACAAGTGTTTGAATAAAGTTACTAATAAAATGATTGAAAGTGCTAATGTCAGAGTTAATGAATTTGATGATAACAATGGTGAAGAAATCACTAAGGAGCTGGAAGACTATGGTAGATTCACTTATATTGAACATCCAGAGTACTTACTGAAGCCATAGGCTGAGTTGACTAAGCATCAGGAAAAGAACACCGAGGAACAACAAAGGGAAACCAAGGATCAGGAAGGAGCTACTGAGAAAGGAAATGAACCTGAACAAGATGAACAAAAAAGAAGAGATCAAGTGCTGGAAAGATTTGTCAGAAGGCATCATCCTGAGAACCAAATCATTGGGGACAAGAAAGCTGGCATGCTGACAAGAAGTAAGTTAAGATAAGGCACATGCTTAGTTTGTGAGTTTGAACCAAAAAATGTTAAGGTTTCACTGGAGAATGATGAATGGATAAATGCAATTAATGAAGAGATAGAAAAATTTGAGAAAAACAAGACATGGACTTTAGTACCTAGACCAAAAGATAAGAATGTTATTGGTACTAAATGGATTTTCAGGAATAAGCTTGATGAGAATGGGGAGGTTACAAGGAACAAAGCTAGACTTGTATGCAAGGGATATGCACAGGAGGAAGGTATAGATTATGGTGAAACTTTTGCACCTATTGCTAGACTAGAAGGAGTTCACATGTTACTTGCATATGCTGCACATAAGAATTTTAAAGTTCATCAAATGGATGTTAAGTCTTTTTTTCTGAATGAGATACTAGAAGAGGAGGTCTACATAGAATAACCAGAAGGGTTTTTTGATCTAGATAAGAAAGACATAGTATGTAGACTACACAAAGTTTTATATGGTTTAAAGAAAGCACCAAGAGCCTGGTATGAAAGGCTGCATACTTATCTTATAAGTATTGATTTTGTTAGAACTAGTGAAAATAGCAATTTGTATATGAAAGGAGAGTTTGATGACACTATTTTGATTGCTGAAATATTTGTGGATGATATAATTTTTGGAGGAAAAGATCATATATGTAAATCATTTGCTGATGAGATGAGAAAAGAATTTGAAATGTCTATGTTTGGAGAGACTAAGTTCTTTCTAGGCTTGCAAGTTATTCAATAGAATGATGGAATTTTCATCATGCAATAAAATTACATAAAGGAAGTATTGAGAACATTTGGCATGGATGATGCTAAACCAATTGGAACACCGATGGTCATAGGTTGAAAAATGACTAAAGATGATAAATCTATAGAGGTAAACAAGACATTGTACTGATCTATGATTGGTAAATTGATGTATGTAGTACATAGTAGACCAGATATTGTACATGCAGTGGGGATTGTTGCTTGATTTCTAGCCAATCCAAAAGATTCACATATATATACTTGAAGAAAATAGAGGAATATGGATTATGGGATCCTAAGGAAGGCAAGTTTGAACTAAGAGTCTACATTGACGCAGATTGGGTTGGAAATATAGATGACAAAAAGAGTACAATCAGAGGAGAATTTTTCTTTGGTGAAAGACTTGTTACTTGGACAAGTAAGAAACAACATTGTATTTCTCAATCTACTATCAAAGCACAATATGTTGCTGCTTCTACAAACTGTTAAAAAATTTCTTATATCAAACAAGTGTTGGAAGAGATGAATGAGGTAATCACTGAGCCAGTGATTATATATTGTGACAAAACTAGTGCAATAAATATTTCTAAGAATCCTGTAATGCACTCAAAGACCAAGCATATTTCTATTAAGTATCACTACTTAAGAGAACAAGTACAAGAGAAGCAAGTCAAACTGGAATATGTTACATCAAAAGAGCAACTTGTTGATATTTTTACCAAGCCTTTACCGAAGGACACTTTTGAATACTTGAGGACTAGACTTGGGGTTTGTCCCCTATCTACCAGTCACTAATGTGATCTAGAGGTTGTATCAGTCTAATCTTATTAGAAGATCATACATGTTGATGCAACATAGTTCACACTTTGGATTATGTCTAAGGTTGTGAAAGATTTGAGAAACTAGAACAGAGATTTGCATATCAGTATACCGAGATACATTGTCTGAACCAAAAAATGGAGAGTCACTTGGCTATTGCAGAGTTGTATGTTTTATGTTTTTCTTTGGCATTGTTGTCAAAGGGAGAGATAAAAAATATGACAAACTAAGAGATCACTAGAACATCTATCTAAGCAAGAGATAATCATAGAAGTCAGGGAGAGTTTTAAAGATTTGTTGCTAAGATCAGAAGGAATCTAAGAGCTAAAAAGATCATATCTGTAGAGGAAAGTATGCACTTGCAATGCTATTATGTAACATTAGTGATTAAAAATATTTAATATCAAGCTAGGGAGAGCTTATCGAGCTACAACATTTTCTTACATAGTTATAGAATACATGTTTGGTATGTGTATGGTATATCTCATATTGCTTGAGTTTCCATCAATGCCAAAGGGAGAGATTGATGAACTACAATTGATTGAATACCTAAATGACTTGAAGATCAGTGATTAGAGATCACCAAGTACTGAAATGATATGTAAGATAATTAAATCATTATTTTGTTGTCATTGATGTCAACTAGTTTTGATAGTACTTATCATGATATTTGCAAATACCTAAACATCTGTAAAGAGGAGAGAAAAGATGAAGAACTAAGATATCTACATGGAGGAAGATGGACATGATAGATGAGGATAAGGAATACTTTTGGTAACTTATTGATGAGTCTATGACTTCATATGGTTGACTTTATTATGTTGCATTAATCTGTTATGAAGTTGGAAGAAAAACTTAACAAAGCAATGTGGTTGGTAAATGAAGCACTTTAGTATACACCGAGCTAGTGTAGTGTATACCAAGTGACAGTATTAACTAAGCTTGTGTTCACCGATGCATTTCTTCATTAACTAAGTATGGATGAAAGAATTTAATACTTAAGTTTAGCAGACAGAAATTGATGAGTTGTAAAGTGTTTTGATTTCGAGATTGAGGATAAATTTTGTTACAATATCCATGGCTGACCAAATTTGTAGAAGATCTAAGGGATTTTATTGAAACATGTTTCTGACACAACTGCCTAAGAGATTTTAAGAGGCAAAACCAATGAAGGAGATTAAGAGGGAAAAATCTGATGGTTGATATGAAAATGATTTATCTATCTATATAAGAGATATGAGTTTCTTTATTGAAACATGAAGGAAGATAGAAGACTGTAGAGATTTCATATGAATATAGTTTCATGCATGCCTAATCAGACTGGTTGAAGAAGAACCGAACTATAGAATAGTACCGAGCATCAGAGAACTTTTATCGAGGGATAGTAAGTTAATGAATATTGAGGAAGTGAATTGATATATTGATAAGAGGATTTGTATGGGCTTAGAATAGATCTAAACATCTACAATTTGAGTGGTATTGTAATCAGATTAATCATTGTTTTAGTTTAACCATTGATACAAAAAAATCTCTTAACTGAGTGGACTTAACCGTCTTATGATATACCCCATGTCATTCAATGAATGTAAATTCTTATCCTATCAACCCCATAGTGAATGTTGTTTGAATGATAACTGTTAGTCTTAAATCCTCTAACAAGGTCACACCTAGCAATGTGTTTGTAACCTTAAACAAGGTTGGCTCTTCACTAAGCTCACTTCAAAAGAGTGAAAAGTATTTTGGGTTACTGGTCCCTGGTGGTTTTTCCCTTAAGAGGGTTTCCACATTAAATCTTTGTGTTATGTGTTTCTATGATGATTGATTTGTTGTCATACTTTACATATTGCATATTTGATTTGGTCGCTAGTCACTATGAGTAATTAATTGGTAATCGGTAAAGTCATAGAAAGTATAGTATTTTATGTTATCGAGCTGCAGATATTTGTTGAAGTTGTTTTAAGTGATACATTTTTTAATTGGGACTATTGGATAACTGATCTAACAGATTTAGCCCCCCTCTTAGTTATTCTAATAGTGATCTAATTCAAATACAACTAAGATTATAGATTTTCAGATCTAATCTAAGATCAAAATACCTCCTCTGATCAATAATCACTTCAATTCTTCATATCGTTCAACATATTCAGCTCAGTCAATAATACTCTAATGCTCAGTTATGCCTATAGTTCAGCTTGGTTATATTTGTAACTAGTTTTATTAGTGGTGCATGAAAACCTTCCTTTCACGTGATTTGTCTTGCAGTCTTCAATTAGCTCCAGACTCAATAATGAATCTTATGTCTCTTTAAATAGACATCAGAAACTATTTTCATCTCATCCATTATATTTTTCCTCTTAATCTCCATCATCCATTTTTCCGCTTCAAGCTTCCTTGGCAGATGTGTCTCTAACATGTTTCATCCTTCTCAATTCAATCAATCTTGAATTTTTTCATTCATTTGATCCTTATAAAAACTTTATCTTTTAGCTCAAAATCATAAGCAATTTTTCATCTCAACAATTCAATCAGGTGTTATAAACTTTAATTGTTTCTCTTACTTGATCAGTACAGAAATGTGTCGATGAATACTAACTCAGTTATTAATGATACTCGGTATACATTGCACTGGCTCGATGTATACAGATATAGTCAATTACCAACCACATTAACTTGTTCAGTTCTAATCTCCAATACATAACAAATTCATGTAATACAATCAAGTCAAAAAAATGATGCCATAGACTCATCGATAAGTTACCCCATGTATATCTTAGCCATATCTCCATATCCATCTCATCTTCATGTAGATATCTCTTTCCTTTACCTTTTTTCTTCTTTAGATGTTTGTAACCTTCATGATAAGTATAGTCAAAACTAGTTGACATCAATGACAATACATATTGATTGATTTAATTGCCTTACATATCACTTTAGTAGCTCGGTGATCTCTGATCATTGTCTTTTACTTGTCCATTCAGTTCATCCAGTTATTTAATTAGTTGTAGATTATCAAGAGTAAAATTTATTTCTAGTGCTAAAGGAGATCAAATTGAGTTTTTGTTGTGTAGAATTGGGGTTTTCTTGTATGTTAAACCCGTAAGTGAATTTCTTAGCTTTCCTTGGTTTTTTTAAAGCTATTGAATTGGAAATTGGTCTTAAATAATAGGGAAAATATTGCTTTATATTTTGAGATTAAAATATTGATAAAATAGGGTAGAGAGTTGTTGGAATCGTCATTGTAATTACAAATATTTTCAAGCCCTAGTTTTTCCTCCCTGTTTGAAATTTTAAATTAAAATCCCTAGCTTGTTTTTAAAATCATACCATAAAGACCTCACTCTAGAAAAACTGAGTATTGAAAGAGGAACCTATATGATGATTTCTTGTATCAATTTAAACCCTCAACAAATGATTGACACTAAGGATATAAGTTTATAACAAGTAAAAAAATTAGTGAGTGTTTAATAGACAAAACACACAATATTTTTGATACAAGGGTACCAATCATAGGTAGGCATATGTTCATAGGGTGGTTTGGGAAGACAAATATTTAGTCCCCTTTCACTAGTGTCTAGTAGTATGATTTGGGAAAGTTGGTACTACCATATGTCTTCATGGATGTTGATTTACTCAAAGCAGTAGTAGATAGATATGACCCAATTTTGAGGGTTGTGAGGGGTAATGAGGGAGAATTATTACTATCAATCAAACTAGAATAAATTCATGATGTTTTTGGTTTGTATGAGATTGCTTATTTCCTAGAACATATTTATTTGGAGGAGTTAAAGGCATAATACATTAGGATGAAATATTTTTATATACAAAATCTTCTTCCTGCCCATCTTGCCAAAGAAGGAAAAACAAAATACTACATTGGCAAATGTTTAGTAAAACCCTTCCGAATTGATGCCTTTGCTCAGTACCTCAAGGTTACATTTTTCAAACTATGTCAATTTCTAGGGTTTCATCAAATTATAGTCATTCCAATGGTACATATGTATATGGAAATAGAAATTCATCATCCAAATTTCATAGTGATATATGACTATGCTCCATATCTCAAAGAAAAGATACAAGAGGGGTTGAAAGAAATCAAGAAGTGTAAGATTGAAACCTAATTATTCTAGTATTCTCTATTAATACATAAGTTCTTATACAAAAATGAAGACTTCTTTGAAAAGTCTATGGATTTGAGAAGAGTAGTTGATATAAATGAGATCCCGGTACAAATGTGGAGTATGGATATGTCGTGGGATAGGAAGGAGGCTAGTTTTACAAGATTTGATAATTGTTTTGCATCAAGATTGATGGATAGGTTAACCATCAATCCACCTAGAATCCCACTACATTTTCATGATTTCCTAAGGCCTAAGGAAAGGACGCCAGCTCTAAAGGTAGAACACAATTGGGGAGATGTTATCCCTTACCCTATCAGCACAATTTTTAATAGTTTATGGCTTTCCATGGGAACCACATATGTCTCACTATAATGTACCACTTAGATTGGGATTTTTAGAGGTGATTTGGGAGGTTGGTTTTATCTACGAAAAGGATTTGAGTAGAAAGGGTAAGGTCACAATATTCACTGATTATATAATTACCCCTTATTTTTTGATAATAAAAGGAGGTTGGATTAATTTTGACAAGATATTTGAGCCTTATTATTTTGGGGTTGGATTAGCTAGGCATATTGATCTAGAGGGTTCCTATAACATGTTCAAAACTAGAATAAAATGATCTTTTCTACCCCATGAATTCAATTTCCCCAAGGATCTGATCATAAATGAATTCGATGAAGATGTACAAGATGATATGAAGGAAAAATGAATTGCATACAAAACACTTTGGAATATTGTTCTTAAAATGGATCTAAGTTATGATCATTTAAAGACATTCAAGACACTCTTTGGGAATATAAATACTTTGGTGAATCATTTTGAAAAAGTTATTCTTGATCTGAAGGAGAAAAATGATAGATTGGAGGGTAAAAAGATAGTTGAAATGACTCTACAAACAATAGCTCCAACACCTCAGGTTAGAACAATTATTTCAGTTATAGCACCTCCATCACCAATAGAAAGAGATAATCCACTTGAGGGATGACCCACCTACTTTCCTTTAGTGATTGAGAAAATATATAAAAGGGTGAGAGATGAATATGATAGTGATAATGATGAAGTAGTGAGAAGAAAGGGGAATAAAATAATGAAGTATGAACAACCCCATAAGTCTCAACCTAGGCCATGCAAGGGAATAAAAATAATTTATTTAGAAGATGAATCAAGGAAAATCCCTTCACCACCTCTTTCATCCTCTTCACCTTAAAACTAGAAGGTAATGGAACAAATTGAAGAATGACGTGTACAAGAAGGGAAAGAGGAGGATCTTATTGTTAAATATACCCCCTATAGGGAAAAGTTGTTGAAGTTGGGAACTTAGATTGGACTTTAGAATAGGAATATAATAAATGGAAGGAAATTTATTTGAATGAGGAATAGAATAAAATAAAGAGTTAACCAACTAACTATTTGACAACAGAGTCTAGAAAAAACAATTTTGCATATTGCATGGGTTATCTTTGTTAGAAAGTAAAGTCCACCAAGATAACTGAGAGGGGGGGTGAATTAGTTATCTGATAAAAAAAACTTTTATTAACCTTATTATATCTGAAATATGTAATCAACATAAACAACAACCATAGAAAGATAATCATACACAATGACACCATATTTGTTAACTAGGGAACCTCTTGATCAAAGAGTAAACCCCGGTGGGGATGGTACCCACAAAAGATGTACTAATATGAAAATTACTTGTGAGAGGATGGACTCTATTAGGAATCTTATGAAATGCATTCAGTACATATTAGTCCCTATTAGGAGACTTTGAATCCCTCCAAGGAGATTCTAACCTTGTTAGGAGTTAAGGAAGATAGAAGGACCCATTGTCCAAACAGCTTCAAGGGAAAGATCACTGAACACACTATCCAACTAATCTCTGAAATATCTGATCATAATAATACCAAATAATTATTGATCTCAACAACTTACTTCTCCTCTCTAACTATGCCAAAACTGCACCAAATCTCACAACCAGAGCTACTCACTTTGCATCATACACCAATCACTAATTCACATTATTTCACCTTTGCATCATATATTTCTCATATCATTCACACTTAAAATTAAGGAAAAAAATCCTTCCTTTATACCATACACAATATTTCATAATTGAGTCAGCCAATTTGGCTTAATCAATTACAAAATATAAAACATTACATGTTACATAATATTTCCATAATCACATAAAATTGTCACCTCACAAACATAATAAATTATCACACTTGAAACCTCTGATTATGATGACTCATCCAGGTCACCTCCACAATATCTTCAACCTCTGTATAACTTCTCTTGCATATATTCTATCCCCGTTAGGAGATATAATCCGATTATTACAAACTGCTCTCAGGAACACTATCAAAATATTGTTTCCACTAAGTTACTCATAAATGACACAAATATTTGAATTTATGTACACACTCTTAAACATGAAATCAGGACATGATAAAAGACATCTATTCAACTTTTCATAACCCCATATGTAATATGCCATGTGCACTAATCCAAACTATGTCTTCTACTCTACTAATCTTCAGTAAAAATAGCATGTTGACATCAATGACAAACATAGTCATGAATGCAACATGTGACTACTCCAAAACTACTAGAATACTCCCCCATAGGATATATTCAATATTCATGCTAATAATCTCCCCCATTGGTTGATTACAACATAGATGAAAAAACATACAAGTTCCATGAATACAAAAGTGAAACTCTATTGATCTGCTTCAACTTTTCAAATCCTCTTCATCAATTATCAAATGTTCTTATGTATCCTTCTCGCCAATTTTGTTTCTCTTTAGCTCTACTCTTTAGCTTTTCAAATCCTCTTCATTAATCATCAAATATTTTTCATGTATCCTTCTCCCCCATTGACATCAATGAAAAAGTAAGCATCACTATGTCTATCTAATACAAGCTTGAATGTCCAAAGACATTGTTTGAAGATACCTTTTTACCAAAGAGTCCTTCATGACTCAGCTCAAAAACATAGATACTCCCCCATAGAGGAAGCATCAGCATATAGTCCAGAAATATAGTGCTCTATACCAATGGACTAATGCAACTTTCTACATCACTACTCAAAAGTAGGCTTGGGCATAACCCCAAACATACCTCTCAAATACTTAAATGTATCTTTAGGTAAAGGCTTTGTAAATATATCTTCAATGTACTTTACTAATATACTCAAGTTTGACTTCTTTCTCTACAAATTTCTCTCTTGCAATATGATAATTGAATTCTATATGTTTTGTTTTAGAATCTAACACAGGATTCTTAGAAATACTTATTGTACTTGTGTTATCATAGTGTATGATAACAAGCTCATTGAACTTGATTCCAATATCTTTCAACATTTGTTTCATCCATATTATCTGATTACAGTTATTTTCTATTGCTTCTACATATTTTGCTTCTATTGTTCTCTATGAAATACAATTTTGTTTCTTCCTTAGTCAAGAAACCAATCTTCCTCCAAGAAAAAATACTCCACCACTTGTTCTCTTTTTTTCATCCACACTACCTCCCCAATCCACATCTGTATATGCACATAGGGTAAAATCATTTTTTTTATCATACCATAACCCATAATCAGTTGTACCTTTCAAATATATGAATATTCTTTTTATTGTTGCATAATGTGAGTCCTTAGGATCAACTTGAAATCTCACAACAATACCACCTACATGTACTATATCTGGTCTGTGTGGGTTACATATTGTAAACCTCCAATCATAGATCTATACTCCCTTTTTTCAATTGTAAAAGTCTCATTTGTGCTAGATAAATTATGCCAGTTACCATAGGTGTACCAATAGGCTTACAATTTTCCAAACCAAATCTCTACAATAGGTATTTCAAATACTTAGTCCGAGATAAGAAAATACCATCATTATTATACACAATCTGTAGTCCTAGGAAAATTTTCATTTCTCCAATCATGCTCATCTCAAATTCTATCTTTATTTCATCAAAAAATTTACCGCTTGCTTCATCTTCACCTCCAAAGATTATATCATAAAAAAAAATAACTACAATTAATAAACCATTCTCTATTTCTTTTAGATACAAATTACTATCTACAATGCCTTAAAAAATCCTACTTTTGTGAAAAATTTATCCAGTCTTGCATACCAGGTTCTAGGTGCTTTCTTTAGTCCATATAAGGCTTTGTTCAATTTACATACCATATCTCCTTCTTGAGACAAAGGAAAACCATCTAGTTTCTCAATGTAGACTTCTTCTTCTAATTCACCATTGTAGCAATGTTGACTTCACATCCATTTGATATGCTTTGAATTTCTTATAAGTTGCATAGGCAAAAAACATTCTTACTGCTTCAATTCTTGCAATAGGTGCAAATGTTTCTTCATAATCAATGCCTTCTTTTTGTGAGTATCCTTTACATACCAATCTTTCTTTGTTTCTTACAACTTCACCTTGTTCATTCATCTTGTTTCTGAAAACACATTTAGTTCCTATAAGATTTTTGTCCTTGGGTCTAGGAACCAATTCCAAATTATTAGTCTTTTTAATCTGATCTAATTCTTCCTTCATTTCTTGAATCCAAATGTTATCTTTACAAGCTTCATCAGTAGTCTTAGGTTCAATTTGAGAAATCAAACATAATTCTTCTTATACCTTATTTCTTGTCATCACTCCTCTATCTGTGCTTCCAATAATCTGATCAGTAGGATGATTCCTTATAAAATTCTTATTAGGTGTTACTGTCTCAACTCTTGCTTCAATTCTGGGTTTAGATCTCAATTCTTCTCTTTGTTCTTTATCATGAATCTCATTTTGAAAATCATTGTTAGTTTCACAAAAAATTCAACATTCTCTTGATTATTTTTAGGATAGGCCTCTTCATTTGAATCATAATAAAGTATTCTTTCCTGAATTTTGAAATTCTCATCCACTTTAACATTTGCACACTCAACAATAGTCTTTGTTCTTTTATTAAAACATCTATAAGCTTTTATTTTCAATGAATAACCAAGAAATATACCTTCATCACTTCTTAGATCAAACTTACCAATATCATCATCTCTCTTTATGTATCACTTACTTCCAAAGATTCTAAAATATTTTATTGATGGTGCATGTCTAAACCATAATTCATGAGTCTTTTATACATCTTATATGATCTATAGTCTATTCATTGTATACCCTATTTATTGCTTCTTTCCAAAATGTCTTTTCTACATTGTTCTCAAACAACATAGCTCTTGTTGCCTCAATTACTGACTTGTTTCTTCTTTCAACAATAGCATTTTTCTCAGGTGTTTTAGGGGTTGAAAGTTGTCTCTTAATGTCATTCTCTTCACAAAAAGTATTAAATTATTTTGAAGTAGATTATCCACCTCTATTAGATCTTAAACATTTGGTCTTCATTCCTTATTCATTCTCAACTTTGTTCTTAAGAAATCTAAACTTATCAAATGCTTCTATTTTTTCTTTAAGAAATGCTACCCACATCATCCAAGTAAAATCATCAACAATAATCATAAAATACCATTCACCATAGAATCCTCTTGTTTTTGTGGGACCAATCAGATCTGTATGAACAATCTCTAATTTTTCTACTATGGTGAATTTTTTGCTAGGAAAAGAACTTCTTTTCTACTTTGGCATAACACATTCCTTGCATACCATGTTAGTAGGTTTCACAATTTTATGAAAATCTCTTACTGCAAATATGGTACTTGCTTTCACAATGTTATCAAATTTTATATGACAAAATTTTTTGTGCCATAACTAACTATTATCAACTTTAGTAATAAAACATGTCATCTCAATAGGATTCAACTAAAATACATTACCTACAGCTCTTGCTCCTATTCTAATCATCTTACCATTCTTATCCTTGATCATACAAGTCTTTTCAGTGAACCAAACTTGATATCCTTTGTCAACTAGTTGTCAAACACTTAAAATATTATGTTTCAATTCATCCACAAAGTAAACATCATCAGTGTTATTCTTTCCATCAAGAGTAATAGACCCTATTCCTTTTATTTAGCAAGGTGCATTGTTTCCAACTCTAACAATTCCTCCATCATACTTGTTAAACTTAATAAAATTATTCATATCACCAGTCATATGATGTGAAAAACCACTATCTATGATCCAATTAGTTTTCTTTTCAACCTGTGATACTAAAGCTCTTTCTTCTTTGATTTCTATTTCAGAGTTTTCTTCTTTTATTGTAACAAATCCTATGTCATCACTTTCATTATCACTTTAACTTAAGAATTTCTCAATACTAGCTTTAAATTCATCATCATTGGCATAATAACATTCTTTAGGCCTTCTAGAATATAAGTTATTTTTTATATTTCTTCACTCTCTTAGGAAATTTAGATGCAAAATGACCATATTATTGACATGTCCAACATTTACAGGTTTTCCTACCTTTTGGTTCTCTCTTCACAAGGAAATTCCATCTTAAATATTTTTTTCTTCTTCAGTTTTAGATCTCCTACTACTAGCATAATCTCCACTGACACTTGCACTTATTGACAAATTAGGGCGAACACTAAGTGCACTAAATATAGTTTCAATCCTAGGAAAATCTCCAGATTGTCTTAAACTTATCTCTGTTGCTTCCAATCTTCCAAGAAGACTCTCTCTAGTGAATTTTTTAGTACAAGGTATGACTTGTTCAATCATCTGTGTTGTCTTCTTAAATACTAGGGTCAGAGTCTTCAATATCTTCCAAATGATTTCATCTTCATTCTTATTTCCTTCACAAGCTTTAATACCTTCAATAATCTCTGATATTCTACCAACATAGCATCTAACAGATTCATCTTCCATCATCTTAGCCTCTTGAAATAAACATATCCAATTCTATAATATGATTCTCTTAGCATGTTTATCAACTTAAAAAATAGATTCCAAAGCTAACCAAATTTCATGAGATGTCTTTATATTTTTTACCCAATTGTATTCATTAGTAGGAAGGACTGACAAAAGTGCTTCTCTGGAAAGTATGTTAGACATGAATAGATCTCTTTATTTCTTAGTGAAATCCTCAATCTTTTCTTCTTCAATGATGCATTTCTCATTCTTTGTGATCAGCCAATATCCTGGTCCTAGACATAGAAAATGTGTCTTCATCTTTTCTTTCTAGTTTACTATAGTTAACTTCATCAAACTTAGGAATTTCTTTTCTAAAGTGACTTTCCATGGATCTCCTTAAGATTTTCTTACAAGCACCTATAGCTCTGATACCAATTGTTAAAAAGTAAAGTCCACCAAGATAACTAAGAGGGGGGATGAATCAGTTATCTGATAAATTTTTTTTTATTAACCTTATTATATCTTAAACATGTAATCAACATAAACAAAAACCATAGAAAGATAATCATACACAATGACACCAGATTTGTTAACTAGGGAGCCTCATGATCAAAGAGTAAACCCCAGTGGGGATGGTACCCACAAAATATGTACTAATATGAAAATTCCTTGTGAGAGGATGGACTTTGTTAGGAGTCTTATGAAATAAATTTAGTACATATTAGTCCCCATTAAGAAACTTTGAATCCCTGTGAGGAGATTCTAACCCTATAAGGATTTAAGGAAGATAGAAGGAGCCATTGTCAAAATAGCTTCAAGGGAAATATCACTGAAAACACTATCCAACTAATCTCTGTATTATCTTATCAGAATAATACCAAAGAATTATTGATCTCAACAACTTACTTCTCCTTTCTGACTATGCCAAAACCACACCAAATACTTCACCAGATCTTCTCACTTTGCATCATACATCAATCATTAATTCTCATTATTTAACCTTTGCATCAATAATATTTCCATAATCACATAAAAATGTCAGCTCACAAACTTAATAAATTATCACACCTGCAACCTATGACTATGTTGACTCATCCAAGTTTCCTCTACAATGTCTTCAACCTTTTTATAAATTCTCTTGGCCAAATTCTATCCCTATTAGGCGATATAATCCGATTATTAAAAACTACTCTCAGGAACACTGTCAGAATACAATTTCCACTAAGTTACTCATAACTGACACAAATACTTGAATTTATGTATGTGCTCTTAACCATGATATTAGGACATCATACAATGAATGTACTTAACTCTTCATAACCTCATCTATAATATGTCATGTCCGCTAATCCAAAATTTGTCTGCTACTCTTCTAATCTTTAGTAAAACTAGTATGTTGACATCAATGAAAAACACAGTCATGAATGCAACATGTGACTACTCTAGAATTTATAGAATAGTCCCCCATAGAACATATTTAACATTCATGCTAACAATATTTTCAAAGTACAAGCTTGCATCAGTGTGGGATCATTTCAATATCTTCTTCAACAAATGCAAGGCGGTAAAGGTGGGAGTCATTTTTGTCTTCAGTGAGATCTTCCTAATGAAATATTTTGTAACAAGAGTCACAAGTGGTCTATTGGACTAATGACATGTGTCTTCTCTAGCTTGAAGCTTGTTGGATCCCTTATTTTCTATAAAAGGGAATTAAATTCCATGAGAAAAGGGTTTCAAAATATCTAAAGTTGATGCAAGGGAAAGATATAGTGAGGGGCCAAAGGCACACCCTAACAAGATCCACCTTGTAGAACAACACACGGAAGCAAAAACACACAATAGTGAGACAGAGAATGCAAAAACTTTCATATATTATCTTCAAATTGATTCATACATGTCGGGTTGTAAGGCCTTTCTGGTTTAAGCTAGATATTACAATCAAGTATAGAAGTCCTCAAACATGCGAGGATCTACCAACAATCTCTGATTTTAATATCTTCTATCTCCTATCAAAACTCACTCCCTAAACTCTAACCCAAACAACTACATTTATACAAGAAGCTACTGAATCAACTCAGCCTTCAGATCCATAATCAATGGAAGGAATGACTAGATCTAGGTCCACATGCTTCCCAATGATGGATACCAATATTAAATCTATGACCCAAATTAAATTCACAAGTCAACCTCAAAAGAAATCCAAAACAAACAATTCAGCAAGCAAGGAAACTGAGTGCCAGACAAGCATCATCGAGCGCCAGGGAATTAATCAAGCCCCAGAGAGATAACTGACCAACTCAGTCAACAAAGAAAACCAAGCAACAATGAACCTATTGGAGCTCAAAAATTTAGTCTATCTTTTGAGTCCAAATTTGTAAAATTTGTCTAAGTGTCAGAATTAGTGTCCTGAAAATCATTGTAAGGTGCTTAGTTCGAGTGCACGAAAAAAGGGGCATATTGAGTTTCATGATGCGTCACTTATATAGGGTGTTCATCACCTATCATTTGACATATGTAATAGGTTTTAAGTCCTAATTTTCATTTTTGACATATTCTTGAAGTGGTCATTTAAAGGTGTTTCCCAAAATCTACATTAAGTGTGTTCCCTAATTTTCACTGAATGACCTACTTTGAGTAAGTGCATTTATTCCCCTATGATTGGTCATGATATGTGGGTTATTGCATCATGATGTAAGCATGAGAGAAAGTTTCCATGCCAATTTTTAGCCCCCCTATGTGCCCATTTGTCCTATTTTCCAGAGCCATTTCTTTGCAGATTGTTAAGTTTCTTTGTGTATGCATTGTTAAGTTTTCTGAGTGGCCTACTTTGAGGCTTTGGTTCATACCCTATTCAGGCTCAGGCATAATTGAATTTCATTTCATATTCTAGCTTGGAAGTGTAATTACCTTAATATTTTCAAGTCTCTGCCAATCCATTTGATCACTTTCCCAGGCCAATTCCAATTAGATTTCTATGTATTTCACTGTTTTATTCCTGAATATGTCTGACATGTTGACTTTGGTGTTTGATTGTAATCGGCCACTTGATCTTTTGGGCAAGTTGATTATGGATCCATGTACCTTGTATGGGGTTGAATCAACACCCAAGTTGTTGGCTCATGAAAGTTTTAGTGGATGAGTTTTTAAAGCCAGTTTCAAAGGTGACTTTTGTGATTTTGGCAGTACAAATAGAACTAATGTTTCTAAGAGGCCAAGTTTGATTGTTAAAATCTTTTGGCTCGAGTCTCTTCACGATTTCTTCTTTTTTGAGCATCCTATAGTGATGGAAATGAACTTTTCTTCCCAGTGGCATGTTCTTGTGAGGTCATTTCGTCAGTTTTTAAAGCCGCTCCCGGAGGCCAGTTGGTGTTATCTGATCAGCTTTGTAGAAGTGTGAAAAGTAAATTGTGTGATTAAATTTTGATGCACGACACTGTTTGTTTCCACTTGAAGGCAAAATTTTGGACAAGTAGAGTAATTTATGGTGAGTAACATTAAAAGAGAAAACTATTTATTCCAATTCAATGCATAGCCCATTGCCACCATCAACTGGTGTTGTGAAGAGAAGTTTTGCGGCTAGGGAAGGAGTACAGGGTCCTACAACCATCTCCCAACTATTATATCCTTCCTCTAAAAAGCCAAAACACAAGTTCATGGATGGGTATGTACACAGGGAAGTTCCAGATTCTAATATATCAAGGTGACCTCTATATAGAGAAACCTATGGGGAGGATTTCTATAAGGATAATGATGATACAACATTTTTAGACTCAAGAAACAAACCCAATTTGCTATATGTCTACAATATGTGGGTCAATATGCTAGTCCAGATGTTGAAATCTATTTTTTAGATGGTCTTATGTGAAAAGCTTGTTCTTCCTTATACATGTGAGATAGTATTACAGGTAAACTATGTTTTAGACCACTCTTATGCCATTGTAGAATTTGTAGTTGATAGCCTAGTCACTAGTACCCTTGGCCTCTATGCTAAGGAAAAAATAATTTTTTATGCTTTGAAGATAAGGTTACCCTGAGTATCAATTCCTAAGCTAGCAAGGACAAATTATTAGAATGAATTAAGCACAAAATCTATTGATCAATTTGGATTCTCTCCCTGTGATGAGATGTACATTCAAAAAGAGCCTTTTTTATATGGTAGTAAGTAGAAGCCTGGAAAAAGATATGTTGAGCATGATTATAGGCATGGGAAAGGTATGCCTTGGTGGGATGATGAGACAAAGGAGCTAAATAATTTGTAGTTAATAGATTCTTCCACATATAGTTTTGACACCAAATTATGTATTGTGAAGTCTGATTGCACAATGGCGTGAATACAATGGTATTGAGCTACTAAAAAGGTTAGGCTCCAGAAGATGTGGAAAGTCATGTGGATTTGTATTAGATAACTCTGGTGACCAAACTACTATGGATGTTCTTCTCCAACCACTGTTAGTTGGAACTCTTGAAGAACAAAGGGCAGCTAGTGAATTATGTCTTCTAGCAAAGAGGAATGTTGATAACATGATTTGTATGGCATAGGCTAGGGCCATGCCTTTGTTATTTAATCTTCTATCTACACTAGATGGAAGAACACAAGAGCATGTTGTGACAGCTCTACTTAATCTTTCCATTTGTGAAAATAAAGTAATGGTCCAGAAAACTAAAAAAAATGCATTGGCAGGGTTGCGTGAGTTTTGGAACCCAAATGGCCAGCATTTTTTTTTTGAAAGAATGCAGGCATGTAAGTGCTTTGCACAAAGCAAGAGGAGGCTCTATTGTTTGATTAAATGCTAGGCATGATTCAAAGGAGAAAGTGCCAGAGCTACTGGCTCATGCAATGGAATGATGGCTGCCATCGTGAATGAGCAGGGGACCTGCATATCCAAAGGAGGTAGCACATTAAGGCTGGACCACATGCCAAGGAGAGATGTGCACCAAAAAGTGATAGGAAGCTACACTTTTGAAATAAAGATAGACTCAGTGGAAGATGCATAAGGCATGAAGCACAAGGACCTATGTTTGCAAGGGGGAAGCTAGCTGATGCCTTGTGTGAGTTAAGAGGTCAACGCGAAGAGAAAGGCCAACTTCCTCTCTTACTAAGGATCAAGAGGCTCATGCATGGTGATGCATGATTCCCACCAAAGCATAAATAAAAGAAGAAACCCTAGGTCATGGAAAGACTAAAGGTGCATTTGTCCAATGGAGAGTTGAGTTTAGTGGTGAATGAAGATGAGTCTACACAAGGGGGTGCATGAAAAGCCCTGTAGGAGGACTCATGCATTTTTTTGGCTATACATGAGTCCTTGCAAGCATACTTTGTGCAAGACAAGGAGTTTTCATGGAAAGTGTGTGGCATTCTGCAAATATAAACAAGAAGTGCTCACCGAAGTATAGATGACAATGGAGATTGGTACATGAGGTGTTTGTTTGATTTTCCACACCTAGCAAATAAACAAATGTAGGGGCACACATACAACCAATAGAAGGAGAAAAAAACAAATAGTGTGCATGTGGATTTATCCCACATGCACACCATTTGGGTGTTTTAAGTTGTTTATATCCCTGAGCACCCAAACTAGAGGTAAATGGAAAGAAGAGAAAGGCTATGGTTGCCTCATGCTTGTGGGCCTACCTTGGAGCGCATGTCGGCTGGCACTACACAATATTTTGAAAAGTCTTTAAAACACTCCAAATGATTTATCCTACATTCATCCCAAAAATGAACTATGAAATGTTTAAAAGGAACATCACTCACATATGAGATAGATGAAAGAGTAGGAGGCTTTGCACGTGAGCGCTTGGAGATCACCATGGGAACTATGTTGGTGGGTCCACAAGTAAGGTAATTTTGTAGACAAGTGGCAGTGATGACAACTGGACAGAGGGGGTATGTGGTGGCTAGTCACGCATTTGTAGAATGAGACCGGTGGTTAGGAAAAAATATGGAGCTTCAGCAGACGTATTTAGTTGGAAGTGGTCACCTAGTCACTAGATAGATTGTGGTTAGGAGGAAAAAATTGGAGATCAGGACAATACGTAGTCACTGAGCCACTGGATGGCTGGCAGTTAGGACCTAGCATTCAGAGATTATGAGAATAGGCTTGGTCGCCAGTTCTCCACATTTAACCTGAGGTTAGGAATTGATTCAAAGACTCAGAGAATGAAGGATTCACCAGTTCACTAATTAAACATAGGGTTACCAAGGTCATTCAAAGATTATGATAACAAGTGCATTTTCCTAATCTCCTAATCAGGGGTCAAGGCCAGAGTTAAGTTTGAGTGCCAATCAGCAAGTGACAAGTGGCACATCCTGGTGGCTTCTATGGTAAAAATGCACAAATAATATAAAAGGGGCCAAAAAGAGAAGATTAAAAAGATTTAAAAATTGATATAGTTCAGACTTTAGGATAAATTCAAAAATTTAAACGATGACCCCGCTCATGGAATTAATGCCTGGAGGCTCATTTTTTATCCAAAAATAGGCATGTAATATGTTTTTAGAAATGGAAAGGAATGAGGAGTCTTTTGGTAATGATTATTTTCAGTTTCAACTTAGTGGGAAGGAGCAGTTTGGGATAGAATTTCAAGATTAGAAATCAAGTCTATTTGAAAATGATTGTAGGCATGAGAATCAGTTGCAAATCAGGTGTAGAGGAATATTGGAGATATTTTGGGGTTGAGTGGACATCTGTCAGTTCTGTGTAACTGATCTTCTTTTCCTATATCTCTAGTTTTTCTCTCCATTGTAAATGATGATAAAAATTTTACTGTAAGGAGAGGCTTTGACTGCATTGTTGAACTTCTTGGGAATGTCTATCAAATTTGAAATGTAAAGACATAGTAAAATTCTACTAGAATACATTTTAATTCCCTTGCATTTTTTTGGTTGTCTTCTTGTTTGAATTCTATAGCTTTTGTATACTAAGTCCGTGAGGCAGTTTTGGTGTACCATTTACAAGGTATCTATGATTTTAGTCTCTAGTTACTTTCAAGGAAAGGGTAAAATCTTAAGGTTAATCTCTAGGAGCTCAAGACTTTTGCAAGAATCTGATGATTGGATGTGTTTAAGAGAGGATGAATTGTAAGGCATTTCATTTGGGTTCTATTTGTGTTTCACTTAGAAGATTTCTGTAGATGCATGTTTCTATTTCTAACTCTCTTTCCTAGGATAAGGCACTGGTCTATCCTCAATTTGTAGGATCTCATCATCACAAAAACTTAAAATATTATTTACTTTCATGTATGTTTGAAAGAGTTGATAATATTAGGTTTGTATCAAGGATACTAACCAGTGTTGTAATACTTTGAAGAAGTAGATCTAAATAGGTACACTCACCTGTAGCCAAGAGCTCAAAGTGAAGAAGGACTTAGTCCTTGTTAATTATTCTTTTCTTGTTTGAATTGGGAGTCTAGGAATTGTAGAGTTCTAACTAAGCACTCAGGGCTATTTTTTAGGATTCAGCAAGTAAAACCACTAATAGAATCAACTTGGTCAAAGCAGGAATCGAGCAACACAGACAAACTTCAAATATGTTTTTGGTGACATGAGATTGCCAAGGACCCAAGATGCTCCTACATCAGACACCTGGGGTTATTTGAAAATGATTATCTAAATCATGAAACAGGTATGATCCGAGCTCCATCCAACTCAGACTGTGAAATCCATGAACTATCTTCAATTGGTCTATTCTTCCACTTTACCAAATATTCCATATACTATTTTCCTCTTGTACTTCTACCAATTCTTTCCTCCAAAATCTGCTCAACTTCTTCATTCTATTTCTTAGGATAAACTATTGGTACTGTCATGTCTTCATCAGGTTCATGAAAATCATACAAATCAGCAATGTTGAAAATAGGTGATATATCCATGTCATTAGGTAACTCAATCTCATATGCATTTCCATTGTCAAATTTTCTCAAAATCTTGCAAGGTCCAAACTTCTTCATTTTCACCTTCCCATATGTTCCAATAGGAAATCAGCCTTTCTTCAAATGAACCATCACTTCATCACCAACATCAAAAGTCTTATGTCTCCTTGATCTATCAGCTCTACCTTGGTATTTTTGATTACTTTCTTCCATCTTATGTTTCACATCTTCATGCAATGTCTTCATGTACTCAGCAAATTTCACTCCTTCAACACTTCTCTTTCTTTCATCAACAATATCTCTCAAATCTTATATACCTCTTGGTTGTATGCCATTTACAATCTCAAAAGGTGTTTTTCTAGTTTTCCTATTCACTAAATTATTGTATGCAAACTCTACTTGTGCCAACACAGAATCCCAATTACTTGGTGTGTCTCCAACTAAATATATCAAAAGATTTCCTAAACTTCTATTCACAACTTATGTTTGTCCATCGGTTTGTGGGTGAAATGTAGAACTATATTTCAACTTGGCGCAAAAATTTCTCCAAAGAGTCTTCTAAAAGTATCCAACAAATTTACTATCTCGGTCAGAGATAATACTCCTCGATAATCCATGCAATCTGACAATTTCCTTAAAGAAAAGAACTGCTACATGTACTGCATCTGATGTCTTTCTACAAGGTATAAAATGTGCCATTTTAGAAAATCTATCCACAACAACAAATATAGAATCATTACCTCTTACTATCTTTGGTAAGCCAAGAACAAAATCCATACTGATGTCAATTCAAGGTTTCTCAAGTACAAAAATCAGTGTATATAATCTAGTATTCTGAGTTACTCCTTTTTTCAACTTGACATATTCCACAACTTTTCACAAATTTCTGAACATCTTTATACAATTGTGGCCAAAGTATTTCTCCTTAAGTAAATTCAATGTCTTATCAACACCAAAATATCTAGCCAAACCACTACTATGTATCTCCTTTATCAAATTAGTTCTCATTACTCCTCTCGGTATACACAACTAAATACATTTAAACAACATACCTCCTTTCATAGAATATTCATCCCATTTAGTACTCGGTTGATCTTGAATAGGTGCTCTACACTTTCTCCATGGCTCAAAAAAATTAGGATCAAATTCATAAGAATCTCTCATGTCATCAAAGCCAAGAACTTCAATTTTCATCTCGGTCATCAAAGATCTTCTTCTACTCAATGCATCATTAACTCGGTTAGTGACTCCACTCTTATGCTTTATCACAAATGTATAACCCTGCAAATACTCAACCCATTTCATGTCTCTAATTCAACTTATTCTGACTACCCAAATACTATAAAGCCTTATGATTGGTATACATCACAAATTCACTCGGTATTAAATAATGTCTCCACTTCTTCAGGTCTTAAAAAATAGCATAGAATTCTTGATCATACATAGAATATTTCCTTTTTACATCATTCAAGTTTTCACTAAAGAAAGAAACATGTTTACCTTCTTGACTCAACACAGCTCCTATTGCACTACCACTTGCATCACATTCCACTTGAAATAGCTTATTGAAATCAGGCAATTCAGCAACCCTCTACTTCAGAGTCTCAAAAATTTATCAGCTCCATGTGTCCACTTGAATTCTCTTTTATCTCCTCTCATAGTCTTGGTCATGGCATTACATATTGGACTAAAATTCCTAATGAAATTTTGGTAAAAACTTTTCAAACCATGAAATGATATTACCTCACTAGCATTCTTAGGTGTAGGCCAATTCAAAATAGCTTCAACCTTTTCAGGATCCATTTTCAAACCTTCAACTAAAATAAAAAATCCAAAATACACAATCTCTTCTTTCATGAATGAACACTTTTTTAGATTTATCAACAACTTTTCTTCTTTCAATCTCTGTAAAAATTATCTAACATGCAACAAATGTTCTTCTCTGGTCTTACCGAATATCAAAATATCATCAAGATATACAATCACAAACTTACCCAAGAATTTCTTCAAAACTTTATTCATCAACCTCATAAAAGTACTAGGTGCATTAGTTAAACCAAAAAGCATGACCAACCACTCATACAAACCTTCTTTTGTCTTTAAAGTAGTCTTCCATTCATTACCTTCTCTAATTCTGATCTGATGATACCGACTTTTTAAATCAATTTTGGTCAAATACTTTGCTCCAATCAAGTTGTCCATTATGTCATCCATTCTTGGTATAGGAAACTGATGCACGAGCATCCTAGGTGTAAGAACAATCTTGCATCACCCAAAAATATTTCTGGTTTCTTTTCAATAATGGCTATCTTGTATAGAGCTTCTATTTATGGAAATTTACTATTTTTAGTAAGTTGGTCATATGATCTTGGAATGTTCTGATTTCACAGTTGGAGGTTCATCTTAGTCATCTCAGCCTACCAGTTGAGTTTCATTGCCACATCATCTATATTGGTGAAGTTATTGAGTTTTTTGGGTATGAAATCTTTTAGGTCAATTTTGAAGGCCTTAGAGGCTCTGTATCATGAGTGAAGCCTAGCTGACTGGAGCCTACGCAAGTCTAACATTGTAGATCAAGTCCTGCCATTTCTGAAAAGTGGCTACAATAGAGAAACAAACCTACGGTTAGAAAGTTCTGGCCTCCGGAAGTTGGGGTAGCTAAAAACATATTTTTGTAATTATTTGGAGTCGACCCTATATAAAAAGGAAAGGAAAGAAAATAATTCTTAGGATAGTCGACCTTAAGGGCTAAATTTCTGGAACCTTCTCGGGCGGTGGAAATTGCCTATATAAGAAAGGTCTGTAGTGTTGTCTAGGGAAATTCTGGGTAGATCTGGGTAATGATTCGAGGCTTTGTCCTATAGAATATTGTAAAGGAAAATTCCCATGTGGCTTTGCATATTGTAATTCTGAAATTTGTAATTCCACATTTGTGGAGATAATAAGAAGCCCATTTTATGTTCTTGCAAATTGTTGTTGTTTCTCTATTTCTATTATATATTTGTGGTATTAAGGGGAGCACCATTCATCAAGTGGTATCGGAGCAGGAGTTCTTAAGTGTGTAAATAGATCACTGACTGTGAGGTAGTTTGTACCAAGACCATGCTTAGTGTTTCAATGAGCATCACAAAAATGCCTCCACGAAGGGAATGTGACATAAGAGCTGGTGGTGTGACACCTAAGGTTAGAGCGCTCTAGAGACAAGTACGAGCATTGCAAGAAGAGATTCACAGAGGAATGAATCTTAATGTCAGAGATGAAAGTGAGGATGAAGCTGAAGAAGGAAATTTTGATCAGGAAGGAGAAGGAGAAATTATGAACCAAGAGGAAGAAAGGCTTTTTCGAGCCATTTCCAAGATCGGAAAAAGACCTAAGATTGAGGTTCCTGCATTTTAAGGAAACATTAACCTAGAGGAGTTGATCAAATGGATCAATGAATTAGAAGAATATTTTAAGTATGAAGAGATCGAGGATCCTGATTGGGTCAAGTTTGTGAAGGCCAGATTGAAGGGTCATGCGAAGATTTGGTGGCAAGAGATTCAATTGGAGCAAAATAGAAGAGGAAAGGATAAAATCACAAGATGGGATCAGATGGTGGATAAATTGAAGTGATAGTTCATTCCTATTGATTATGAGCTTCACCTACATAAGAAAATGCAAAGTTTGAAGCAAGCAGAAAGATCTATTCCAGAGTATATAGAGGAGTTCTATCGAATCCTCATCAGAATAGGCCATGTAGAAGCTGATAAGGAGAAAGTTTCACATTACCTTAATGGGTTGAGGCCAAGCATTAAAGAGGAGTTGAATTTGGTTCGAATGAATAGTATTGAAGAGGCATACTAGTTTTCCCTAAAAGTAGAGGAAAAGCTTAACAATAAGTTTGAGAGTAGGCAAAATGGAAGAGGTTGTGGTGGAAGATCTGGTGGAGGGTCATAAGGAGGCCGAAGTGAAGATTTGAAAAAGAAGGATGAGGCTAGTAGAAATCAAAATCAAAGAGGAAATAATTCCTATCATTTCCATGATTAGAATAATAGAGATTAGAGAAGAAGAGGAAGAGGATGATTCTGTTGAGCATGTTTTCATTGTGGAGAAGTTTGTCATAGGGCATTTGAATGCCATTAATTCCAAGGAAGGATATATAAGAGAACTGAAGGCCAGGGTAGAGTTGCACATGTAGATGAAGATGTCAGATCATCACATTTTGAAGATGCTGAAAGAGGACAAATGCTAATTAATAGAAGAGTCCTATTGAGTGGTGAGAATGAACCTGAGCAAATGAGGAGCCTGTTTCACACCAGGTGCAAGTGTGAAGATAAGTGTTGAGATGTGATTATTGATAGTGGAAGCACTGACAATTTGGTGTTAGAAGAGATGGTCAAAAATTTGAAGCTCAAGAGATAGAAACACCTACATCCATATTAGATTGTCTGGGTACAAGATGACCACAAGGTCATGGTTAGTGAACAGTGCCTAGTGAAGTTCAAGATTGGCAGATACAATGATGAGGTACTATGTGATATCATACCTATGGATACATGTCATATGTTGTTGTGTAGACCATGACAGTTTGATAAACGTTTTGTACATGATTTTCATGTGAATATGTATTCCTTGAAGAAGGATGGAGTGAAACATAAGATAAAGCCATTAAAGGACATAGAAGAAAAGGTATGTGGTAATGTAAGGATAAATTTTGTTGATGGAAGAAAATTCCTAGAGGGTATGAGGAATGAGCATATGTGTTTTGCTTTAATTCCAAAAGTTGGTAAAGAGGAAGTAGAAGATGTACTTATAGAAGTTGCTGATCTATTGAATGAGTTTCAAGATATTGTATTTGATAATGTTCCAAATGGAGTACCACTGGTAAGGAAGATTAGTCATCAGATGGACTTGATTTGAGGAGCCAACTTTCCAAATAAGGCAGCACATAGAATGACACCAATGGAAAGTGAAGAGTTGAATAGACAAGTACATGAGTTGTTAAAGAAGGGGATGATTCAGGAGAGCCTAATTCCATGTGATGTACCAACAGTATTAGCACCGAAGAAGAATGGAGAATGGAGGATGTGTATAGATTCTAGGGCAATAAAAAATATCACAATCAAGTACAGGTTTCCATTGCCACGAATGGATGATATTATGGACTGTTTGAGTCGAGCTGTGTATTTCTCAAAGATAGATCTAAAGAGTGGATATCATCATATTCAGATTATAGAAGGAGATGAATGTAAGACTACCTTCAAGATAAAGGAAGGACTGTATGAGTGGTTAGTCATGCCTTTTGGGCTAACGAATACACCAAATACTTTCATGTGGCTCATGAATGAGGTTCTGAAAGAATTTCTGGGTAAGTTTGTCATTGTTTACCTAGATGATATTTTGATCTTTAGTAAGACATTAGAGAAGCATATGATGCATATTCATATGGTGTTTGAGAAGTTAAGAGAAGAGAAATTGTTGATTAATTTGAAAAAGTGCAGTTTTGTGAAGGAGTTAGTGTATTTGGGATTTGTAGTTTCAATAGAAGGTCTAAAAATGGACCCAGAGAAAGTGTAGGCTATCCTTGAATGACCTACTCTAAGGACTATTGTAGAGGTAAGATCTTTTCATGGTTTGGCTAGCTTTTACAAAAAATTTATCAGGAGTTTTAGCAGTATTTTTGGACCCTTGAATGAAACAATGAGAGGGGATAGAAAAGAGTTTAAGTGGACTACTGGGGTAGATAAGAGTTTTAAACTGTTGAAATAGAAAGTTACTGAATAACCCATTTCAGCAATTCTAGATTTTAATAAGGTGTTTCAAGTAGACTATGATGCTAGTGGTACTGTAATAGGAGTTGTTATGAGTCAAGAAGGTAAACGTGTTTCTTATTTCAGTGAGAAGTTAAATGATGCCAAGAGAAAATATTTTGTTTATGATTAGGAATTGTATGCTATAGTTCAGGCATTGAAGAATTAGAGACACTATCTACTTTCTAAGGAATTTTTTTGGTATACTGGTCATCAAGCTTTGCAATATTTGAATAGTCAAGGAAAATTGAATGAAAGGCATTTGAAATGGGTTGAGTTTTTGCAGAGTTATACATTTGTTTTGAAACAAAGGAGTGGAAAATCTAACAGGGTTGTAGATGCTCTAAGAAGAAGACAAATTTTGTTGATAGAGATGCAGATTGAAGTGGTTGGGTTCAAGGAACTCAAGAGATTGTATCTAGAGGATCCTGATTTTGGTGAAGCTTGGAAAGCTTGTAAAGAACCTATTACTCTAGACAGAATGAAGTGGTTGGATTTCATCATTCAAGATGATATGCTATTCAGAGGGAGTCAGTTGTGCATGTTGGTTAGAAATCTCATCTTTTGTTTTTTGCCCTAAATTTATGGATGGTCTTGAAAAAATTGCAGTCTTTAGGGTTTGCTAGGTGTGATTGCCTTTGTAAAATTATAAAACCCTAGTTTAGGTTGTCAGCATTCTAATTCTCTATTACTTTATTGGATGACTTAAGTCTCAAATTTGCATTTGTGCTTCTATTTTCCTCTTAGTCGCTGAGTCTCCTTAAGAGTTAGGAATATTCTCGTTTGTCTAGCGAATGCCTGAAAGCCTTTGTCACCCAATCTTGTGAGCTTTTCAGAATATTCCTTATTATCTAATGACTTGGCATTTCACCTTTAGTCTCCAGATCCCACAATGATAGTCTTGAGATCTAGCGACTATTGTATTTGATTTGTCACTAAGAGACTATAGTTGCATAATCTCCAAATTGGTTTTTCCTATGGTTGGGAGATCTCTCAATAATTTATTTAAGTGGCCTTTGATCCAGTGATCATGAGTTTTCTCTTTGGTCACTGAATCTTGAGATAGAACAGTGGTCTTCCTTGGTGGTTGTCTCTGGATCTTGTAATAATATGATGATTTATCTTTCTGTTTAGTGATTGAGAGTTCTATTGGTCACATGATCTCCTGATGTTGATGGCTATCTCTCTGGCGGTTAGTTATTCTGCAACGCAATTGTTGCTAGATCTCTGAATGTGGCAGTTAAGTGAAAAAGGATTGTTAGATTTAATGAGAACCATTGATGATTTTTGATCATGTGGATGGCGCTTGATCTCCAATCTTAACCTAGAGTGAAGAAATGTTCTCACGACTTGGAGAATGCCTCAGTCGTGTGATCTTGGGATTAAACCCCAGTTAAGTAAAAGATTGTGAGATTTAGTGAAGGTCTTTGTCGCCAAGTCTCTAGATGTGCTCAAGGTCAAGTGAGGGTTAATGAAGTGCTTAGGACCTAGTGGTTATGATTGTATTTAGTGATGTAGTGACTATGTGGTCGTGTGATCTCAGGTTCCTGATAGTTAAGTGGTGAGCTTTCAGAGATTCGACAACATGGTTTTCTTGAGGTCATGAGATCAGGCGGTTAGTTATGAAATCTTTTCATGACTTAATATGGACCGCTGGATGAATTGAAGGAAAAGATCAATGGTGATTGCATGATCTCAAGAAAGAAGTCAAACAGTTAAAGTTTTTGAGATTATGAGACTTCAAGTTTGTCACCAGATCTCCAGGTCAGGTAATCGCTAAAAGTTTTAAAAGACAAATATATTACCATGACTATAGTTTTTGACTATAGTCACCAGTTCTCGGAATAGAATGAATTAATGTATCACTTTCTTTAGTTGCTAGATCTCCAAATGTCTAAGTTGCCTAATCTCAGAATGAAGTTTTAAAAGTCAAAAGTATTCCGCGACTATGAGATTTCCTCTTAGTCGCTAGATCTTGAAATACCTTTGTAAAGTGCTAATTTTGTAAAATGACTATGTGCCTTTTTCTTTAGTTGCCAGATCATAGAATGTTCAAATTTAAAATTTCTCTACTATGGCTAGTAAATTGAAACCCTGTGCATGCCGAAGTAATGGAAAAAGTGACCTTTTGTTGGCTGGAGATGTCAGACATGGTGGCGCATTCAATGCTGCAAGTTAAGACAACTAGAGGTGGCTCATTTGAGAGTTACAAAGCTTATTAGAGAAGTACTAAGTGCTAGGTTTTCTGAGCTTTCCCGACTTGCAGTGTGATCAGAGAATTTACAGAAGAATTTCTAGAGTTTCAGTCAGGATGAGTCAAGCGACAACAAGTGGGGCTTCCAGCAGTTGGGGGTCCAAAGAGAAAGTAAATGAGAGTTTTTCAGATGAGTTTCTCACCCTTTTACCTAGTTCATCTTAGAACAAAAAGGTTATGGATGACATCTTTGTTGATGAATTGGCTTATTATAGAGATGCTAAGCTTCCTGAGGTCACAGGCATGTGCCTGTTTACATACTTTTATAAGAACCATGATAGTGTCATATTGATGTCAAACCCTTGGACTTCAGGGTTGGCCAAGTTAATTGTCCCAGAGGTTTTTCTAGATGTGGACTTGCTCCTCATGCTCTCTTAGAGGTATGATACTCTCTCAAAGACCATCAAAAAAGAGGATGGCTCCCTCCTGGTCACTTTGGATAGGAATTCTTTTATGAATGCATTCGGTATTCACATTCCAATGGCCACAAAGATCGACCTGAAGGCTTAGGTGAATAGATATATCAGAGATCAACCTGAAGGCTCACGCTATGGATGGGGCAACACCCTATCAATACAAGGACCTAAAATTCTACATGAAATATATCACATACAGGATATGCCAGGTCTTGGGGGTTGATGCGAGCCTAGAGAGAATTATGTCAGACATTATGATGTTAGTGCTGAATTCTCAGAGCCATTTGGTGAATAGAGGGTATGATTATATAGGGTATGTAATAAATAAAATGCATGAGGGTTTAATGTCTTTGAAAAATCTTGCTCCAGGAACCACCCCTAGATTCATGCACTATTCCTTATTGATGCACCTAATTGTGTATCACAATTACAATTTAATAAACTTGGTTGACCTTAAGCCTCAGATGACATGGAATGAAGGGCCTAACCATCTACAATTTTGGTTAGGAGTCAGGAGTCCTTCATGTCCCAAGCATGACTTCAACGCTTTTAAAAATTGGATTGTGTACCCTATTATCTAAAGTATGGGAGTGAATTACACAAGGTTGTCCACTAAGGTTTTGCAATTAATAAGACTAGATGAATTTTTGGATAAATGGACGAAGCACCACAACTGGGGAGATATCTATTATCAAGGGGGTTACACAATGATTAGGGTCTATGGATGCCCTTAGCCTCCCCATATTCTACCATACTATGTTCCTCCTAGAGTTGCCTTCCTTGAGTTCATTTGGCAACTAATGTTAATAGATAAGGAGCACCTTGTTCCCCACAGGAAGGGAACTTTTACTCCAAGGCACTTCAGAGCGTATTATCTTACAATTGGGAAGGGAGCCCTCAATAAAGTGAATGACTAGCTAGAGCACTACCACATGTTTGTAGCTTCTTATAGATATTTTGATATAGAGGGTTTCATGGCAGCCGCTAGGCATTATTATACCCCTAGCCTCCCTTTCAACAAGAAGCATGAAGAATATCCTGAGGAGGATATCATTAGGAATATCATTGAGGATCATGAAGTAGAAAGGAAAATTGATCAACTATGCACTTTGTATAATGTTGAGAAACAAATGAAGAGCAAAGGGCTTGTGTTTGGAGGTTTCTTTCCAAACTTTCCATACCTACAGAGATTGGAGCAGACAATGGCTCAATTTCAAGCTCTGATGAGGTCTATGGAGGACCAGATTGAGAAGACAAATCAGGGCAAAAATGCCCATTTTGAGTCAAGTTATGATGATGACAGTGATGGTGGCTATCTAGTGTATAGCCCACCCACAAATGAACAACCACTGGTTGAAGGGCAAGAAGAAGAACAAGAAAATGTTGACTTGACTCAATTGCCTAGTTCAGACGATACTATAGAGCCTCAGAAAAAAAAGTAGAAATTAATGATTAAAGAGCCTTCAAAGAGGAAGAAGGGAGATAGGGGAAGTGCCCTTTATCCTAGAACTAGTTTCCATGATCATGAGATCAGGAAGGTAGTGAGAGAAGTAAAGAGGAAAAGGAGGTATGAGACACAAGATGTGGAGTTGCCTCTGGCATTGGGCCAAGATGAAAGATTGATTGAGCAAGATGCCTTTATGAAGGATGACAATTTTGTGAATTCTGAGGAATTCAAAAGTTTTTTGCTATGGCATAAGTAGCAACAAGTGGCTTCTAGTGTACAAATAACTAAGGAGGGTCAAGTGCCAGATGAGGCATTACAACAATTGAAAGAATATGACCCTGAGGAATAAAATTTTACTCCAGACAAGGCCAAGGAATTAGTGAGAAAAAGTAATGTGTTGCTTGTGCCAGGGTGGAGTTTGTATACTGACTTCATAATAGATCAAATAAAGAGACAAGAAGATGTTACTCTATCTTTTGAGACCCAGGTAGGGGACATAATAAGAGGATTTGGGTATAGCCCAAAAAATCAAGCCTTGGCCATGTGGAGTCTATATCCAAAAGACAAGAAACCATAAATTTTGAATGTAAAAGAACATATGGAGGGAGATAAAATAGTGTGGTCAATCCACAATACAGGGGACCTAGAGATCTCTTAGATATTGACTCAATTTGCAAAATTGAATGAGGACAAAACTAAGCAGTTGTCAGAGAGATATGGAAACCTCTTGGATGATTACAGTGCCCTGGTGAAGGATAGGGACTTGCAGATAATAAAGGTCACAAAATTAGAGAAGTAGGCAGAGAAACTCCAATTGAAAATTATAAATACCCCTATAGTAGCCCCTGCACCTCCTGAGAAGCCAGTGGCAATAGAGACACAAGGAATGATAGATGAGGAGGTGGCAGCTGAATTGAAAAAGATCAATGATGAAAAGAATGAGGCAGTATTGCAAGCCCTTTTGAGTGTTTTGAAGCATAGAATGAACATAATTAAAGATAAATTTGACCTATTTTATAATTCTTATGGAAAATTGCCAGAATTGCAAAAGGAGGTCAATAATTATGTGCAAATTTTGAATGGATTTCATACAGTATGGCCTTTTAGAGCACCACTTTTTGAGAGATTGATTTTTGCTCAATCTATCAAGAGTGATGTACCTGAGACAGTTGTAGGAGTTGGTGAGGAGATTGATAGAATTAAAGCCATTTTACCTCTTTTCAAGGGTAAAGCAAATTTGATTAAGGCTAAGATAGCCATGCTTAGCTCCTGTACCAACAAATTCATCCCCTTAATTTAGAGTATAGATGGGACAATAAAGAGCCTTGATAGTTGGAGATTGGATGTTGATGTTCTATTGCCTAGGAAGGAGGCATTTTTAGGTGAGGATAATAATGTTGATTAAGAAAGCTTCAACAAAGCCCTAGATGAAGCTGTCAAAGTAGAGGTGGACCTCACCAAGTTTGTATTAGATGTCAAGGCAATCACAGATGCTAGATGGGAGAGAGAAAAGGCCCAACTTCAACTTGTCCAAGGATTTAATTGGTCGACAGAGGAGCAGGTAGCTACATGGGATGAAAAGACAAAGCCCAAAAAGGCTAGATCTATCATAGTTGATTTGGATATTTTGGATGAAGATTGAAAAGCACACCTGACACACCTGACACCGGATCTAAGGAAAATAAGGTTGGTAAGCTATCACTCAAAGAATGGTGTAAATTATCCTGAAATGGTGGTCACCATGTGTCATTGAAAACAAGGAGCTATCATAAATATTTGTAGTTGAAAGTGTCAGATTTTGAGCAGTCAAATATGTACCTCAGTCCGAGAAGATTTTGTCCTTTCACCACCTAGGGTTTGGTTGTACATTTTGTTGTATTTTATGTTTTTTTTTATTTTAAAGGTTAGGTTCTTCAACCACCCAAAGCTTGTTGCATTCCCATTAATGAGAGAATTCCAAGGTGGTTGCGAGAAGGCTATATAGAGTAAAAAGCTCATTTTATAAAGGGTTGGTAAAAAAAAGGAGAGAGATTGAAAAGATATAGAAAATAGAACCGGATTGCTTAGGAGCAGATCACCAAGCTTTGTGTCTAGTCTTCTGAGTAATGGAATTGTGAATGTAAGTGGCAAGTTGATTTTGATACAAATACACTACAACTTCTACCATATATTGTTGTTGTCTCTTTGCTTATGTATTTTACTCTTGTATGTTTTTCATGTTAGGCATTTGAAATATACCAGTTGTAAAGCAACTTGCTTGACTGTTTTATGAGCTTCTTTCAAGGAAAGAATTAAATGTGCCTATATTTCATCTTGGTGAGTAAATATGTTTGTATGGATCTTTTATGATAACAATATTTGGCTAATAGAATAGTTTGTAAGGAAACCTATTTGGAGTTGTAGTAGTGTGTAAGGCATACTGTTGTGTTTCTGTTAGGGTTTACTTGTTGATTTGCATTGTGACTCTGTTGCCATTAGGATTAGGCACTGGTTTGGTATTTGTTCCTCACAAGTTGTATATTTCATCGATCTCAAGGAAGAGGTTGAAACATTAACATTATTTATCAAATACCTTTTTATTTTTATGTGTATTGTACTTGATAGAATGGACTGTGCCTAAGGCATTTACTTCATGTTTTTTGATTCTGCAAAGAGAGAATCATATTAGGTTGTCCCTCCTTAAAAGGAAGAAGGATGAGTATCCTTAAAGCACTGATTATTGCTTCACTTAAAATCACACTTTGTCTAGTTAAAATTTGCATTAAAGTGATTACAGTCATATGCAAAGTGTTCTATAGCTTTATGCATTAAGAAGACTAGAAGTTGGTCAGTGTCCACTTATAAGAATACTATAAAGACAATCATCATTAAAAGGTAATACCTGCCTAAGTCTGTGGAGCTCAAAAATTAAGGAGGATCTTATCCAATCCTCAACAATTAGGTCTTTCTCTTGTGGGAATCAGTTTCAAGGAAAACAAGTTCAAGCATCATTTTATGTCCTACAAGAAAAATCCCTAACAAATTGGTGACTCTACTGGGTAGTCAATAAATTTTTGAATGGTTGAGATCTTTGGTCATACTACACAAAGAATTTTTTTTGTTTTCTTTCTCCAAACCCCAAAAGGATTTTTGGGTGGCGAATCTAATCAAATCTCTTAACTAGTGTTTTGAAATTTAGATCATTGTTTCACAATGACACAGAAATACTAGATCTTGGAGAAAGGAGCATCCAAAAGATAACCTAGAGGGAGAACTCCCATCCCCATCAAGACAAGGTCATATGAGAAAAGATAGGAATACAAATGACATGTCTTTTACATGGAAGCAGAAAGGAAATGCAAGAAGAGAAGAGCCTGTCCAAGCAAATCAAGAGGAAAATGCTTCTGAATATGAGGAAGCAATTGATTTGGGCTTAAACCAATATGAAGATTACTACTCACCCTCTGAAAAGGATGGAAGAAGAGCACAACCCCATAGGAGAGGAATCCCTGGAAACAAGAAGAGATCCAAGGGCCAAACTAGGAGCAAACCAACTTATGTTCCCTCTTCTACTCATGTTTCTCCTTTACAAGACCATCAAATATCAGGTGACCATTAAGAAGAAATCCCTACCCAAGAATCCTCATCAAAAATAGCCCTTCCTAATTCTGAGGAAATTTTTGAAGAAGTGTATGAATTGGAAAGAAGGGTCTAGGAGCAAATTCAAATAAGACAAAAGAGAGAAAATGAAAAAGAGGAAAAAATTAGACATGCCATGATCAGGGCAAAGCAATTGAAGAAGCAGTTACTATATTTTGAAGCCATAAATCATATTCCAATAACTGAACAAATAGAGGATTGACCTGTTGTCTATAAGATCCATGAGACAAGAAATCCTAAGGACAAAGGTAAGCAAAACATTGTAGGCATCTCAATAAATGAAACAAATATTGCCAAGAAACCCCTAGATCAAGCAGGAAGATTAGATGCTGACTTGGAAAAGGCCAAAAGGGAACAAGAAATATTGGCCAAAGAATTGGAAAAAGTAGAATTGGAAGCCACTGCATCTGAAATAAAAAGAAAGATTGATTTCCTTAAGCAGCCTTCTGGACCAACCAATACCCTTTCTACTTCTCAAGCACAAGGTGTAAATGTGTTGAACACTGCCAAAACTTTAGGTATGCCCAAAACTTCTAATATCTCAAATGTTCAAGCATACACATCTTTGGGTGCAGGCCCATCTCAAACAAGATCTGTACATGAAATACATAAGCAATTGGTTTTTAATGGGATCCCTAGTTACCCAAATCCATCCCTAATGAAATAGAAAAAATCTTCCAAAATTCACTGGAAGCAATGCAGTTACTTGTGAAGAACATTTGAAAAGTTTCACTGATGTGATAAATGATTATAACATTGAGCATGATGATGTAATCATGAAGCTTTTTGTTCAGTCTCTTACAGAGGATGCTAGAGATTGGTTTAGAAATTCACCTCATGCTAGCATATGCTCTTGGGAATAGTTCAAACATTTTTTAAAGAACAATATGGTGATAAAACCAATGAAGGTTTCATGCTTAATGAGTTCAACAATATCAAGAAAAATCCAAATGAGGGAGTTGTTGAGTTCAATGTTAGGTTTCAAAAGGAAATGCATAAATTGTTACAAGTAATCAGGCTAGATGATAAGATTTGTTTGGTTACTTATTTGAATGCTTTTGATTCCAAAATGGGGTATCTTTTAAGAGATAAGAACCCTAGAAATCTTGCAGAAGCTTACAAACTAGCCATTAATATAGAGATCAATAGAAGAATATCAGGGAAGTTGGGAAGAAGAGAGGATTATAGGCCTTCAGTCTCAAACAGAAAAGAGCCTCGGAAACCTGATACAAAACCAAAAGATGATGATAGTTTGAAGCAAATCTTGAAAGCAATAAAAATATTTGAAGCCTAATGAGGCAAGAAATAATAGAATAAAGGGAAATGATAGGCCATCTTTTAACAACTTCAACAATAAATTACCAAGAATGCAGAACTATCCCTATAATATTCAATGGAAAGATGGGAAGCCAGTGCCTCCTGAAAGAAAAGATAGACCAACTGACAAGACTCTGGATCCCCTGCATAGGAATACAGTGAACATGAATGATGATGTTCCATGGTGCATTGTTTGTCAGTCACCTCATGATCCTTACTACTGTGTAATAGCTCAAAGTGTTTCTATAGATGATGAGCAGGACAATAACCATGAGGAATCCTATGATGATCAAGGTTGTGGTATGACTTCATCATACATATGTGGTGAAATAGATTCTAGTGAAGAAGATGAAAATCAAGATGCTAGCAATGCCCAAGTTAAAATTGAGACTTATCATCAGCGAGTATTGTCTAATGAAGAGGACAGTCACTTGGATGGAGTCTAGTGCAACACCTTAAAAGATGATGAAACAGTAGTGTTGTGGAGGCCTTCTGATGAAGAGATTACACAAATCATAGCAGATATGGTCACTTAAGATAGAAGTAACTACAATTTGAGAAATAGGGTGGTAGGTGATTCAAGTCAAAAATTAGCTGGCATATTTATCAAAAGAATAGATCAAGATGTAAAACAAACTCAAGACAAAAATAAGGTTGTTGATGTTGTTGGTAAGACTAGGATCAAGAAGAATGTAACATTTGTTCCCCCTAATGTAACTTATAAGGTAAAGCAAAAACCTCTTTAGGAGACTATTGTCTCTACCCAAAAGGAGGTTAGAATCATGAGCAAGGATCAACAAGGCCTTATGGAGCATGAAAACAATAAGGAAGCAACTGTCATTAAGTAGGATGTGGTTGATCCCAAGTATGTCCCAGTTGACATGGGAAAGTTGTTGTCACAAATTATTGTTAAAGTCCCCTTATTGGAAATGATGAGAATAGAAGAGCATAAAGAAAAGGCCTTGAGTTCGGTACAAGGAGTTCTTCCTTCTGATGCCCAAAACTCCCCCAAGGATGGTAAAGTGACTGCCACAGCAAATGATTCAACTAAAAATCAATGTGGAGAAATCATCTTTGAGATCCCCCAGATGTATTTGGATACTAATTTTATAAATACCACAATAGGGACTATTGATCCTTTCTTTTTGTCTCTAATAGTGAATGGAAAGTTGTTAAAAAACTATATGATTGATTCAGGAGCCTCTAATACTGTTATGCCTGTAGAAATAATGAAATATTTGGGTTTGAAAGTGGATACACCTCATGGAAGATGTTAGGCTATGGATTCAAGAGAGGTCCCTATCATTGGTACTATAAGGGCTTTCCCTTATAGGTTAGTGGCTTTCCTTGATAAGTTGTTGATAATGAGTGTCCTAGTGGTTGATATCCCACCTCACTATGGGATGTTATTGTCAAGAAAATGGAGTGCTTCAATGGGAGGTAGTATCTAGTGTGATTTTCCCTTTGCAACTTTCAGTATTGATGGTGAGAATGTGAAAGTATCCAAAGAAAGTAGAACCCCACACATGATAGAGTTGAATAATATGGATGAGTTGAATTGTTATGTGGATGTTGACATGGAAAACTTTAGAGTGGAAAAAGCTATTTCACAAAGGGAGGATTCAGATCCTTTGACCTAGGAACTGAGGGAACAACAAGATGGATTGTGGTAGATGTATTTTGATGGAGCATGCTCAAAGGAAGGCTCAGGAGCCCGAGTTCTATTCATATCTCCATCAGGTACCACCTTTAAGTATTCATTTTCATTGACTTTCCAATGCACAAATAACACTGCTGAATATGAGGCACTATCATTAGGATTAAATATTGCTATTAAACATGGGATTAAATGTTTAAAGGTTTTTGGTGATTCTGAGCTTGTGGTGGCACAAGTTTGATCTAAGTATGCTGTTAAAAATGATAGATTGAAATTGTATAAGCATGTGATCTGGGACCAGATTGAAATGTTTGATGCTTTTAATATATGTTGGGTAGAGAGATCCAAGAACATAATGGCTGATTTTTTGGCCAATGTTGCTTTGAAAAGAGATGATTCAACCTTGAATGGAGTTTCAATAGTTGAAATAAAAAGCAGGCCAGTTGTGTCAGACAAAATTTACAATTGGCAAGTTTTTGAGGATGATCATGACATTTTGAAATTTATTTAGTGCCTTGACATATATGAAGATCAGCTTATAGACTGCAATACATTGGTTGAGGAAATTGATGGTAAGGACATGGTTATGGGAAATGAGGTAATCTAATTGAATTTAAATAGTATCCCTAAGGGCCTGATTGAGTTAAAAGCACTATATAATAGCCAAAATGATCATATGTCAAAAATAAGTAATGCTAAGACAGAAGATTTGGAAGAAATAAATTTGGGATCACATAATGCACCTCAAATGGTTTATGTTGGAAAGGGATTGGCTCCTCAATTGAGATATAATTTGATAAAATTGTTAAGAAGGTATAAGCATGTTTTTGCATGGTCATATGATGACCTAAAAGCTTATAGGAAGGATTTGTTCCAACATGAAATCCCATTGAAGGATGAGGTTAAACCTTTTAGGCAAAAATAGAGACCCATCAACCCATTACTAGCTCCTAAGATGCAGCAAGAGCTAGTTAAGTTGAGTGATGCAGGAATAATCCAACCTATACAGCATTCAACTTGGGTGTCTAACTTAGTCCCAGTCAAAAAGAAGAATGGGGATATCAGGTTGTGTGTAGATTTTAGAAATTTGAATGTTGCATCATTGAAAGACAACTATTCATTACCCAACATGGAGGCAATGTTGCATAAAGTTACTGGATGTGAATTATTGTCTATGATGGATGGTTTTTCTAGATATAACCAGGTGTTAGTAAAAGAATCAGAGCAGTTCAAAACAACATTCACTACACCTTGGGGAACTTATGTTTATGTCAGAATGTCATTTGGTCTCAGAAATGTTGGAGCAACTTTTCAAAGAGCCATGGATGTTGCTTTTAAGGAGTATATTGACTTATTCATGGTTGTCTACTAGGATGACCTAATTTCCTACTCAAAATTGGCTATTGACCATTGCTCACACCTAGAAAAGATTTTTGTCAAAGCTCTAGAGTATGGTGTGTCTTTAAATCCAAAGAAGTGCAATTTTTCAGTCAAGGAAGGAAAGTTGTTGGGACACATTGTGTCAAAGGAAGGAATAAGAATTGACCCAGAGAGAGTTGAGGCTATTAAGAGAGTTGTAGCACCAAAAAATATCAAGGGAGTGTAATCCTTTTTAGGAAAGATCAACTTTGTCTGAAGATTCATTGCCAATTTTGTTGAAATTGTTAAGCCCATAGTGAAATTTCTCAAGAAAGATGTGAACTTTTAGTGGACTGTTGAAGCTCAAGGTGCATTTGATAAAATTAAAGAAGTAGTTCAATAGGCACCTGTGCTTAGATCCCCTGATTATACTAAGCCATTTTCACTCTTTTCCTTTGCATCATTTCACACAATTGCTACTATACTACTACAGAAGGATAATGAGGGTTTTGACCATCCAATTACATTCTTTAGCAAGTCTTTGCAAGTTGTAGAGTTAAATTATGAGAAGATGGAAAAGAAGGCATACGCCCTAGTAAAAGCAGTGAAATCTTTCAGACCTTATCTAGTTTTTGCTAAGGTCATTGCATATGTCCCTCATGCTGCAGTCAAGGATGTCCTCACTCAGTCTGAAGTTACTGGTAAGAGATGTAAGTGGATTTCCAGCATCCAAGAGTTCAATTTAGAAATCCATATTACCAACCTTGTGAGAGGACAAGGCCTAGCAAAATTGATGACTGAAGAGAATATGGATTTAGTTCAAGTTAACAATGAGGGAATCCTTGATAAGGAAATAACAAGTATTGAGTTGCAACTAGAATATGCTAATATTGTATACTTCCTCAAAAATGCCAAATGTCCAAGACATATGACAGACAACCAAAAGAGGTCCCTAAAATTGTAAGCTCAGAAATATGCATTGATACAGGGAGACTTGTATTGGAAGAATAGAGATGGAATTTTGCTTTTTTGCCTTGATAGATATCAAGCAGAGAAGGTTCTAAATGAAATGCATGCTAGTGTCTGTGGAGGCCATTATTTAGCAAAGACTACTGCTCATAAGATCTTGAGGGCTGGTTATTTTTGGCCTACACTGTTTAAAGACTCATTTCAGTTTGTGAAGAAGTTTGAAGCCTGTCAGAAATTTGCTTCCAAACTAAAATATTCAGGAACATTGTTGTTGAACCCAATAGCTGTTGAAGCACCATTTGCTATGTGGGGATTGGATTTCATAGGGGAATTTTTTGAGAAATCTAGTGGAGGGCATAGTTGGCTACTTGTTGCAATTGATTATTTCACAAAATGGATAGAGGCCATTCCCACAAAGAATGCAACTAGTAAAGTGGTTATTGATTTTTTGCTTGACAATATTTTGACTAGATTTGGTGTTCCCATAACACTGATCATAGATAATGCAATGTGTTTTAGATTAGATGAATTCAAGGAATTTTGTAAGGACAATGGAATCATGAAATCTTATTCATCTCCTTATCATCCTCAAGTGAATGGACAAGTTGAGTCTAGCAACAAAAGTATCCTGACAATCTTGAAGAAAACACTTGAAAAAAATAAAAGAGCCTAGCATTCAAAGTTGAAATTGGCCTTATGGGCAGATAGGATCACAATAAAGAGAGCCACTGGGAAGTCCCCTTTTGAGCTTGTATATGGCTTATAGTCAAGATTGCCTATAAATAATTTGCTTCCTATTTATAAGTTTATTCAGGATGAAGAATTGGATGAATTAGAACCAATGCAGGATAGGATCATGCAATTAACTGAGCTAGATGAAGTGAGAAGAGAAAGTCAAAAGAGTAACATTAGATTGCAATAGAAAGTGAAGTACCTATTTCACAAGAAGGCTACTACTAGAAAGTTCAAAGAAAATGACCTGGTACTTCAATGGAATGTAAGACCAGAAGACAAAGGGAAGCATAAAAAGTTTGAATCCTTATGGCTTGGTCCCTTCATGATTCATGAAAGTTTTGGAAAAGACTCTTACTTGTTGAAAAGTATGGATGATGAAGTTTTTGAGTTGCCAGTGCATGGGAAATTCTTAAAGCCTTTCTTCAGCTAAATCCTTCTGGATGCATATGTAAATATTTTGTAAATATTGTATAGGTGTGTTTCTTTTAGTCTGTGCGCTTCCTTTCTAGTTTTAGGTCAGTGCATTTTTTGGTCTATGTCCCAGAGATCCATGGTTCTTGTTTAAAGTCACATTTTAACATCCTTAGATAGAGCCACTGTTGGTTAGAAATCTCCTTTTTTGTTTTTTGCCCTAAATTTATGGATGGTCTTGAAAAAATTGTAGTCTTTAGGGTTTGTTAGGTCTAATTGCCTTTGAAAAATCATAAAACCTTAGTTTAGGTCGTCAGCGTTCTAATTCTTTGTTACTTTATCAGATGACTTAAGTCTCAAATTTTCATGTGCACTTCTATTTTCCTCTTAGTTGCTAAGTCTCCTTAAGGTTTAGGAATATTCTCATTTGTCTAGCGAATGCCTGAAAGCCTTTGTCACCTAATCTCGTGAGCTTTTCAGAATATTCCTTATTATCTAACGAATTAGCATTTCACCTTTAGTCTCCAGATCTAGCAATGATAGTCTTGAGATCTAGCAACTTCTATATTTGATTTGTCACTAAGAGACTATAGTCGCATAATCTCCAAATTGGTTTTTCCTATGGTTGGGAGATCTCTCAATAATTTATTTAAGTGGCCTTTGATCTAGTGATCATGAGTTTTCTCTTTGGTCGCTGAATCTTGAGACAGAACAACTTTCTTCCATGGTGGTTGTCTCTCAATCTGGTAATAATATGACAGTTTATCTTTTCATTCAGTGATTGAGAGTTTTGTTGGTCATGTGATCTCCTGATGTTGACGGCTATCTCTTTGGTGGATAGTTATTCTGCGACGCAGTTGTCGCTAGATCTCTGAATGTGGCGGTTAAGTGACAAAGGATTGTTAGATTTAATGAGAACTATTGATGATTTTTGATCATGTGGATGGTGCTTGATCTCCAATATTAACCCAGAGTGAAGAAATGTTCTCACAACTTGGAGAATGCCTTAGTCATGCAATCTTGGGATTAAACCCCAGTTAAGTAAAAGATTGTGAGATTTAGTGAAGCTCTTTGTCGCCAAGTCTCCATTTGTGCTTGAGGTCAAGTGAGGGTTAATGAAGTGGTTAGGACCTGGCGGTTATGATTGTATTCAATGATGTAGTGACTATGTGGTCATGTGATCTCAAGTTCCTGACAGTTAAGTGGTGAGCTTTCAGTGATTCGGTGACATGATTTTCTCAGAGCAGGATCAGGCGGTTAGTTATGAAATATTTTCATGACTTAATATGGACCACTGGATGAATTGAAGGATGAGATCAATGGTGGTCCCATGATCTCAAGAAAGAAATCAAATAGTTAAATTTTTTAAGATTATGAGACTTCAGGTTTGTCACCAGATCTCTAGGTCAGGTAATCATCAAAAGTTTTAAAAGACAAATATATTGCTGCGACTATAGTTTTTGACTATAGTCACCAGTTCTCAGAACAGAATAAATTAATGTATAACATTCTTCAGTCACTAGATCTCCAAATGGCTAGGTCGCCCGATCTCAGAATGAAGTTTGAAAAGTCAAAAGTATTCCATGACTACGAGATTTCCTCTTAGTCACCAAATCTCAGAATACCTTTCTAAAGCACCAAATTTGTAAAATGACTATGTGCCTTTTTCTTCAGTCGCCAGATCATAGAATGTTCAAATTTAAAATTTCTCTACTACGGCTAGTAAATTGAAACCCTATGCATGCCGAAGTAATGGCAGAAGTGACCTTTTGTTGGCTGGAGATGTCAGACATGGTGGCGCATTCAATGCTGCAGGTTAACACAACTAGAGGTGGCTCATTTGAGAGTTACGAAGCTTATTGGAGAAGTACTAAGTGCTAGGTTTTCTAAGCTTTCCTAACTTGCAATGTGATCAACAAATTTGTAGAATAATTTCTAGAGTTGCGGTCAGGATGAGTTAGGCGACAATAAGCGGAGCTTCGAGCAATTAGGGGTCCAAAGAGAAAGTAAAGGAGAGTTTTTCAGATGAGTTTCTCACCCTTCTACCTGGTTCATCTCAGAACAAAAAGGTTATGGATGACATCTTTGTTGATGACTTGGATTATTGTAGAGATGCTAAGCTTCCCGAGCTCATAGGCATGTGCCTCTTTACATACTTTTATAAGAATCATGATAGTGTCATACCGATATCAAACCCTTGGACTTCAGGGTTGGCCAAGTTAATTGTCCTAGAGGTTTTTCTAGATGTGGAATTTCTCCTCATGCTCTCTCAGAGGTATGATCCTCTCTCAAAGACCATCAAAAAAGAGGATGGCTCCCCCTGGGTCACTTTGGATAGGAATTCTTTTATGAATGCATTCAGTATTCACATTCCAATGGCCATAGAGATCGACCTGAAGGCTCAGGTGAATAGATATATCAGAGAGGTTGTGTTGGTTTCAAAGGAGATTCAGAATCACATGCTTAGAGAAAATAGAAACTACGTAGCAGCTATGGCTGGGGCAACACCCTATCAATACAAGGACCTAAAATTCTACATGAAATATATCACATACAGGATATGCCAGGTCTTGGGGGTTGATGCGGGCCCAAAGAGAATCATGTCAGACATTTTGATGTTAGTGCTAGATTCTAAGATCCGTCTGGTGAACAGAGGGTATGATTATATAGGGTATGTAACAAATAAAATGCATGAGGGTTTAATGTCTTTGAAAAATCTTGCTCCAGGCACCACCCCTAGATTCATGCACTATTCCTTGTTGATGCACCTAATTGTGTATCACAATTACAATTTAATAAACCTGGCTGACATTAAGCCTTAGATGACATCAAATGGAGGGCCTAACCATGTACAATTTTGGTTAGCAGTCTGGAGTCCTTCCTGTCCCAAGCATGACTTCAACGCTTTTGAAAATTGGATTGTGTACACTATTCTCCAGAGTATGGGAGTGAATTGCACAAGGTTGTCCACTAAGGTCCTGCAAGTAATAAGACCAAATCAATTTTTGGATAAATTGACCAAGCACCAAAACTGGGCAGATATCTATTATCAAGGGGGTTACACAATGATTAGGGTCTATGGATGCCCTTAGCCTCCCCATATTCTACCATACTATGTTCCTCCCAGAGTTTCCTTCCTTGAGTTCATTTGGCAACTAATGTTAATAGATAAGGAGCACCTTGTCCCCCATAGGAAGGGAAATTTTACTCCAAGGCACTTCAGAGTGCATTATCTTACAATTGGGAAGGGAGCCCTCAATAAAGTGAATGACTGGCTAGAGCGCTACCACATGTTTATAGCTTCTTATAGATATGTTGTTATAGAGGGTTTCATGGCAGCCAGTAGGCATTATTATGCTCCTAGCCTCCCTTTCAACAAGTAGCATGAAGAATATCCTAAGGAGGATATCATTAGGAATATCATTGAGGATCATGAAGTAGAAAGGATAATTGATCAACTATGCACTCTATATAATGCTAAGAAATAAATGAAGAGAAAAGGGCTTGTGTTTGGAGGTTTCTTTCCAAACTTACCATACCTACAGAGATTGGAGCAAATGATGGAACAATTTCAAGCTCTAATGAGGTCTATGAAGGATGAGATTGACAAGACAAATCAGGGCAAAAAGGCCCATTCTAAGTCAAGTTATTATTATCACAGTGATGGTGGCTATCTAGTCTATAGCCCACAAACAAATGAACAACCACTGGTTGAAGGGCAAGAAAGAGAACAAGAAAATGTTGTCTTGACTCAATTGCCTAGTTCAGAGGATAATGCAGAGCCTCAAAGAAAAAAGAACAAATTAATGATTGGAGAGACTTCAAAGAGGAAGAAGGGAGATAGGGTAAGTGCCCTTTATCCTGGAACCAGTCTCCATGATTATGAGATCAGGAAGGCAGTGAGAGAATCAAAGAGGCAAAGGAGGTATGAGACACAAGATGTGGAGTTACCTCTGGCCTTGGGCCAAGATGAAAGATTGATTGAGCAAGATGCCTTTATGAAGGATGACAATTTTGTGAATTCTGAGGAATTCAAAAGTTTTTTGCTATGCCATAAGCAGCAACAAGTAGCTTCTAGTTTACAAATAACTAAGGAGGGTCAAGTGCCAGATGAGGCATTACAACAATTGAAAGAATATGACCCTGAGGAAGAAAATTTTACTCCAGATGAGGCCAGGGAATTAGTGAGAAAAAGTAATATGTTACTTGTGCCAAGGTGGAGTTTGTATACTAACTTCATAATAGATAAAATAAAGAGACAAGAAGATGTTACTCTATCTTCTGAGACCCAGGTAGGGGACATAATAAGAGGATTCAGGTATAGCCCAAAAAATCAGGCCTTGGCCATGTGGAGTCTGTATCCAAAAGACAAGAAACCACAAATTTTGAATGTAAAAGAACAAATGGAGGGAGACAAAATAGTGTGGGAAATCCACCATATAGGGGACCAGGAGATCTCTCAGACATTGACTCAATTTTCAAAATTGAATGAGGACAAAACTACACAATTGTCAGAGAGATATGGCAACATCTTGGAGGATTACAGTGCCCTGGTGAAGGATAGGGACTTACAGATAATAAAGGTCACAACATTAGAGAAGCAAGCGGAGGAACTCCAATTGAAAATTATAAATACCCATGTAGTAGCCCCTGCACCTCCTGAGCAACCAATGGCAATAGAGACACAAGGAATGATAGAAGAGGAGGTGGTAGCTAAATTGAAAAAGATCAATGATGAAAAGAATGAGGCAGTATTGCAAGCCCTTTTGAGTGTTTTGAAGCACAGAATGAACATAATTAAAGATAAATTTGACCTAGTTTATAATGCTTATGGAAAATTTCCAGAATTGCAAAAGGAGGTCAATAATTATGTGCACATTTTGAATGGATTTCATAGAGTATGGTCTGTAAGAGCACCACTTTTTAGGAGATTGATTTTTGCTCAATCTATGGGGAGTGACATACCGGAGATAGTTGTAGGAGTTGGTGAGGAGATTGACAAAATTAAAGCCATTTTACCTCTTTTCAAGGGTAAATAAAATTTGATTGAGGCTAAGATAGCCATGCTCAGCACCTGTACCAACAGATTCATCCCCTCAATTTTGAGTACAGATGGGACAATAAAGAGCCTTGATAATTGGAGATCGGATTCTGATCTTCTATTGCCTAGAGAGGAGGCATTTTTAGGTAAGGATAATAATGTTGATTTAGAAAGCTTCAACAAAGCCATAGATGTAGCTATCAAAGCAGAGGTGGACCTCACCAAGTTTGTGTCAGATGTCAAGGCAATCACAGATGCCAGATGGGAGAGACAAAAGGCCCAACTTCAACTTCTCCAAGGATTTAATTGGCCGACATAGGAGCAGGTAGCTACATGGGATGAAAAGACAAAGCCCAAAAAGGCTAGATCTTCCATAGTTGATTTGGATATTTTGGATGAAGATTGAAAAGGACACCTGACACACCTAACACCGGATCCAAGGAAAACAAGGTTAGTAAGCTATCACTCAAAGAATGGTGTAAATTAGCCCGAAATGGTGGTCACCATGTGTCATTGAAAACAAGGAGCTATCATAAATATTTGTAGTTGAAAGTGTCAGATTTTGAGCAGTCAAATATGTACCTCGGTTCGAGAAGATTTTGTCCTTTCACCACCTAGGGGTTGGTTGTACATTTTGTTGTATTTTATGTTTTATAGTTTTTAAAAGGTTAGGTTCTTTAACCACCTGAAGCTTGTTTTATTCCCATTAATGAGGGAATTACAAGGTGGTTGTGAGAAGGCTATATAGAGTAAAAAGCTCATTTTGTAAAGGGTTGGTAAAAAAAAGGAGAGAGATTGAAAAGATATAGAAAATAGAACCAGATTGCTTAGGAGAAGATCACCAAATTTTGTGTCTAGTCTTCTGAGTAATGGAATTGTGAATGTAAGTGGAAAGTTGATTTTAATACAAATACACTACAACTTCTGCCATATATTGTTGTTGTCTCTTTGCTTATGTATTTTACTCTTGTATGTTTTTCATGTTAGGCATTTGAAATATACCAATTGTAAAGCAACTTGCTTGACTGTTTTATGAGCTTCTTTCAAGGAAAGAATTAAATGTGCTTATATTTCATCTTGGAGAGTAAATATATTTTTATGGATCTTTGATGATAACAATATTTGGTTAATAGAATAGTTTGTAAGGCAACCTATTTGGAGTTGTAGTAGTGTGTAAGGCATACTGTTGTGTTTTTGTTAGGGTTTACTTGTTTATTTGCATTGTGACTCTGTTGCCCTTAGAATTAGGCACTCGTTTGGTATTTGTTCCTCACAAGTTGTATCTTTCATTGATCTTTGGAAAGAAGTTGAAAAATTCACATTATTTATCAAATACATTTTTATTTTTATGTGTATTGTTCTTGATAGAATGGACTGTGCCCAGGGCATTTAGTTCATGTTTTCTAATTCTACAAAGAGAGAATCATATTAGGTTGTCCCTCCTTAAAAGGAAGAAGGATGAGAATCCTTAAAGCACTGATTATTTCTTCACTTACAGTCACACTTTGTCTGGTTAAAATTTGCATTAAAGTGATTACAGTCATATGCAAAGTGTTCTATAGGTTTATGCATTAAGAAGACTAGAAGTTGGTCAGTGTCCACTTATGAGAATACTGCAAAGATAGTCATCATTAAAAGGTAATACCTACCTAGGTCTATGGAGCTCAAAAATGAAGGAGGATCTTATCCAATCCTCAGTAATTAGGTCTTTCTCTTGTGGGAATCAGTTTCAAGGAAAACAAGTTCAAGCATCATTTTATGTCTTACAAGAAAAGTCCCTAATAGTGCATTCCATGAAGTTCTATGAGGAAGAATCTCATCAAGGAGAAGCATAGCATAGGATTGGCTGGAAATTTTGGTCTTGATAAAACCCTTGCTTTGGATAGTGAGAATTATTATTGGCCATAGTTGTAGAAAGATGTCAAGAAGTTTGTACAGGGTTGCAGAGTATGTCATTTGGTGAAAGGAGTGAAGAAAAAGATATGGTTGTATCAACCATTACCTATACCAGAGAAATCTTGGGATGATATCAATATTGATTTTGTTCTTGATTTACCAAGGACTCAGTGGGGATATGATTCAATTTTTGTGGTAGTTGATAGATTTTCAAAGATGGCACATTTCATTCCCTGCAAGAAGACTAATGATGTTGTTCATATAGCATAATTATTTTTCAGAGAAGTGGTGAGACTACATGGTTTGCCGCAGAGCATAGTTTCAGATCGAGATACTAAGGTTTTTGTATATTTTTGACTCACATTATGGAAGAAATTGAGATAGATTTGAAGTTCAGTTCATCACATCATCTACAGACTGATGGACAGACAAAGGTGTTGAATAGGAGTTTGGTAAATTTGCTGAGATGTTTGGTTGCAAACAAGCCAACATGATGGGATTTGATTTTACCACAGGAAGAATTTGCATACAATAATTTTGTCAATAGGAGCACTAGTAAGTCACCATTCAAGATTGTATATGGAAGTATTTCCAGAAATGCATTTGAGTTGAGGAAGATAGATAAAGGAGAAATAAGTAGTGTTGAAGCTGAGGATTTCTCATAACACTTGAAGAACATCCATGTGGTAGTGAGGAAGCACATTAATAGGATGAATGTTTAGTATAAGGCTAAGGAAGATGAGAAAATAAGACAAAGAATTTCAGGTTGGAGATGAAGTCACCGTTCATTTGCAGAAGGAGAGATTTCTAGTTGGTACATATAACAAGTTGAAAATGAAGAAGTTTGGGTCATGCAAGATAATGAAGAAGAATGATTCAGGAAATGCCTATGAGGTCAAGTTTCCTACAGAGATAAATATTTCACCAATTTTTAACATTTTAGATCTGATAGAGTATCATGAGGCAGGTGTTGAAGATGAGATCATAGTAGCACATTGGAGTATTCCAACAACTAGTTCAGCTACCAAGGAGATTGGGGACATAATGGATAGTCATGTTAGTAGAAGCACAAGGAATAGAACATATGAAGAATATCTAGTCAAATGGAAAGGATGACCTATTGAAGATTCATCATGGCTAACAAAGGAGGAGGTTAACCATCTTGGTTTTCCTCTTCATACCTAAGTCGTGACACGGTCACTTCTCAAATTACCCTAGGTGTTTGATGCAGGAGCATCCTGGGTGTAAGAGCAATCTTGCATCACCCAAAAATATTTTTGGTTTCTTTTCAATAAGGGCTATCTTGTGCAGAGCTACTATTTATGGAAACTTACTATTTTTAGTAAGTTTGTCATATGATCTCAGAATGTTCTGATTTCACAGTTGGAGGTTCATATTAGTCATATCAGCCTACTAGTTGAGTTCCATTGCCACATCATCTATACTAGTGAAGTTATTGAGGTTTTTGGGTGCAAAATATTTTAGTTTAATTTTTAAGGCCTTAGAGGCTCCAGATCATGATCAAACTCTGACTGGCTGGAGCTTGCACAAGTCAAGCACTGTAGATTAGGTCTTGCCATTTCTGAAAAGTGTTACAATAGAGAAATAGAGCTACTGTTAGAAATTTATGGCCTCCAGAAGTTGGGGTACCTAAAAACATGTTTTTATAATTATTTGGAGCCAACCCTATGGAAAAAGAGAAGAAAAGAAAATAATTCTTAGGATAGTCAGCCTTAAGGGCTAAATTTATGGAACCTTCTCGGGTGGTGGAAATTACCTATAAAAGAAAGGTCTATAGTGTTGTCTAGGGAAGTTCTAGATAAATCTGGGTAATGATTCAAGGCTTTTTCCTACAGAATATTGTAAAGGAAAATGACCATGTGGCTTTCCATATTGTAATTTTGAAATTTTTAATTCCACATTCATGGAGATAATAAGAAGCCCATTTTTTGTTCTTGCAATTTTTTGTTGTTTGTTTGTTTCTATAATGTGTTTGTGGTATTAAGGGGAGCCTCCTTCATCAAAAACCTATATTTCATTGTGATCTTATTGATTTCTCTGGAATCAGTGCCCATTCTCCATTCTCCATTCTTCTTAGGTGCCAATACAATAGGTATTGCACAAGGACTCAAACTTTCTTTGATCAAACCTTTCTACAACAATTCTTGAATATGTTGGTTCAATTTCTGATTATTGGTAGGTGTCAACCAATGAGGTGCCTTATTCGGTAAACTAGCTCCATGGATTAGATCTGTGCAATGATCAATGCTTCTCTTTGGTGGAAACCCATCAAGTACATTATCAGAAATGATCTCACTATCCTCGGTGAGTAACTTATCAATCTCCTCAGGAACACTATCCTCTATTTTCTTACTCAATTTGTTAGAAATCACAACAAAACATACATCATTTTTTTCAAATCCTTAACAAACTTTCTTCCTTCCATTGAGAAAACTTTCATAGATGTACGAACATTACTAACAGGTTCTTCAATCAAAGATAGCAAGATTTGTCTTCTCCCATCAGCCCAAATAGTATATTTATGCAATCTCCCTTCATATATAGCATGTCTATCATATTTCCAAGGTCTACCCAAAAAAATATGACAACAATCCATAGGCATGACATCACATAACACCTTATCATAGTACTTTCTAATTTTCAAATTCACATAACATTATTCACTTACCAAGAGTGTATGCTCATCTTTGATCCAAGAAATTTGATAGGGCTTCAAATGTTCCAACCTTTTCAACTACAACCTTGCGACCATTTCCTCACATGTTAGATTCTCCAAGCTACCACTATCAATGACTACTTTCCAAACTTTATTAGGAGCTCTACATCTTGTTTTGAACAAACTTTTCCTTATCGGATCTTCCTTTTTACCTTCATTCCAAAGTGCTCTCCTTACCCTTAAGATATTTTCCTTCTCTGGTTCATTCAGTGATTCTTCTTGCACCAAAGCATTTATGATGTTATGAGCCTTCTTACCTGCATGTGTACACTCAAATGATCAATTTCCTTCTTCTCCAAAATTGTAGCAAGTTCCTTGGAAACCACCTTGGTAGTTATCGCCTCTACCTCTAGATGAACTTTCACCTTTCCACTCGATCTCCCCTTTATCCATAGTTGTCTTTTTAGGTTCAAATATACTATTTTCACCATGAGATCTACCTCTTTCTCTAGGGAACCTACCTCCTCTACCTCTTTGTCTTTTCTCATGTCTCTTGTTCAATTTCTCCTCATCTTTCAATGCAATTGATAAGCCTCTTCAATGTTCTCCAATTTGACCAAACTGATTTCTTCTTGGATGGAAACTCTCAAACCATTCAAGTATCTAGAAATTCTTTCCACATCATCTTCATCATGTCCAGATCTGATATCTAATCTATACAATTCCCTAGTATATTCTTTTACCGAGCTATCTTTCTACCTCAAAATTTTCATTCCCCTAACTAGGTTAATCTAATAATCACAAGGTAAGAACTTTTCTTTCAATTTATTCACCATTTTACTCCATACCTTGATTTTTTCTTTGCTTTCCTCTTTCTATCTAGCTGCAAATGTTTCCACCACAAGGATGAATGACTTTTCAACTTTGTGCTTACAATTTTCACCTTCTTTTCCTTACGTACATTTTCATACTCAAAGTACTTTTCCATCCTAGTGATCCAATCCAACAATTCATCAAAATCCAATTTTCCACTATACTCAGGAGGATTAAAGTGTGGTTTAGACTTCAGACTTGTCAAAGCCTTCAAGAATATTTCGTCACCCTGATCTATCATAGGTGCAGGCTCTACATCACCTTGTTCTACCTCAATTTCATCATCACTAACATCTTCAAGATGTCTTCCTCTTCTCTAGTCTATTTCAATAGCTTCTAATCTAGCAGTAAGTTATCTCAACATGTCTACCAATCCTGGATCTACATCTCACCTCCCATGAACCATCTTGAAAACCCTCTGCAATTGCAAGTTAGATCATAATCGACTACCCAACAACAATTCAACTAGGGCTTCATAAGAAGGAACCTTCAAACCTAGATTCACAAACCTAGATCTATATCTCACCTCACTTTGATACCACCTAACGTAGGGGAAAGATATAGTGAGGGGCCAAAGGCACACCCTAACCAGATCCACCTTACAGAACAAGACATGGAAGCAAAAACACACAATAGTGAGAGAGAGAATTTAGAAACTTTCATATATTCTCTGCAAATTGATTCATACATGTCAGACTGTAAGGCCTTCCCAATTTAGGCTAGATATTACAATCAAGTACAGAAGTCCCCAAACATGTGAGGATCTGCTAATAATCTCTAATTTTACTATCTTCTATCTCCTATCAAAACTCACTCCCTAAACTCTAACCCAAACAACTACATTTATACAAGAGGCTACTAAATCAAGTTGGACTTCAAATCCATAATCAATGAAAGGAATGATTGGATCAAGGTCCACACACTTCCCAATGATGGATACCAACATTAAATCTATGACCCAAATTAAATGCATAGTTCAGCCTCAAAATAAATCCAAAACAAAAAACTTGGAAAGAAAGGAAACCGAGTGCCAGACAAGCATCATCAAGCGCCAGAGAGATAACTAACCAACTCGGTCAATAAAGGAAATCAAGCAACACTGAACCAACTCTGTCAAAGTAGGAACTGAGCAACATAGAAAAACTTCAAATATGTTTTTGGTGACATAGGATTGCTAAGGACCCAAGATGCTCCTACATCAAAAGTTAATAGTATAGGTTCAAGTAGCAAGTCTAGGTGCAAATGATCTAATTGTAAAGTCATTTACATAGCAAATAGATGAAGGGTCTAGTGTCAAGTTTTTTGCAGTTTTTGAATGAATGAAATCTATATTGGGCCTTATGACAGGGATAGATATTGAACTTAATGAATACATAATTCAGATTTATTTCTCTCCAATGTGTAATTATACCATATTTTAAATGTATAGAATCAAGGATTTTCTCATTTAGTGCACTGTTATGGTGTATGTATTATTTTTGTTCATGAATTTGATCAATTGGGTCAACTAAATTCTTGAGAAGAATTATAGATTGGTAGAACTTGTATAGGGATTTTGATAAGTAGTTTGGGTTGGGATTGTAGAAGATATGTATTTTAAGTAAGTATCATCTTAGGTTTTATTCTATTAGTCAAAGCTTGTAATATTTCATTTTATATTTTATGAATTTAATTCCCCATTGGAATGAGGCATTTCTCATAGCTTGTATTTACATCTTTATTGTTATTATTGAGTTAGAAATTCACCAACAATTTTCTTTAAATTATTAAATGACACTATAACATTTTATATATGTTTTTTCTATATGTTCTTATCATCTCAAGCTCCAATTGGTTGAGGATCACTAAGGAATTAGCAATTCATGAGAATTATCCATCTCTATTGATCCTTTATATGAGATTATTTACTTTATGATACTCCTACGAGTTATTTTGTTGTCATTATTTATTAGGAATTCACATTGATTGTCAAAGTCATTTGGTAAATAAGGAAAGACAAGTTGGTAAAGTAGGGAAAGGTATTCAGTAAGGGAAAAAGGGAACATGTAATTTCAAAAAAGGCAAAGAAAGTTTAGAAACCGAGCAATGTAGAACCAAGCAGCCAACACCAAGTTGTATTTAGCTACAACATCAATTGAACTGAGAAGATGTGATGGTTACCAAGCTAGAGAAAAATGTGTTACCGAGCATAGAAAGCTAACACAAGGAGAATCTTTTGATACATTGAATCTCGACACCAAATAGAAAATGGTTTACAAATCTCGAGGAGATTGTATGTCAGAGAATTGGAGATTGAAACATGATGATTATACATTATTACAAGGTGAGATCTATGAATGAGAATAAAGTATGATATATGCATTAGAGGTGTAACCAATGCTAGCACCACTTGTAGAGATGATTCTAGAACATCTAGAAACACTTATAGGATTGTATATAAATGGATTTGAGTATGAAGATCACTATTCATACATGAGGAGGAGATTTTCATGTATGAACAAGACATTATATAGAAGGTAATGAGTAGAGAACCCACCGAGTAATAGAACAGTGAAGAAAAGAAAGTGATTGTGATTCAAAATTGAATATACCAAGTACTGAATTGATATTGTGAGCAGTACACAGTAGGAGGTAATAATTTATTGAGCATAAAGAATCTGATATGCATATGATTGATGCAAGTTAAATAGACAAGTTTGTGTTATTAATTAAAGAGTAATCAAAATTGTAAATTCTCTTAACCGAGAAGATCTTAATTCATCTTATATTGTAAATCCTTTAACCAGGTATAGTTCTTAGATTAGAATTGTAAAATCCTCTTACAAGGTAGAATGAACGGGTCTTAAAACTCTTAATCTATTTAATACTCTTACCAGGGTAAGCTATTAGAAATAGATAAAAGTGTATCTCTAACCGAGAAATTTTTTTATCATAGTAGTGAAGGTTTATGGGTGTCAACCCAACCATACTTTTTAATAAAATAAAAAGGGTTTCTATGATACCAAAATGAATGTGTTATGGGTTATATATTATCTTTTATATATTTTATATGATGCAAGAAAAAGTTATGGATTCAGTAAATGTTTAAGGAAGAAATTTCAAATGGTTTAAAAGTGTTTTACAGTAGTAATTCACCCCATCCCTCTCATTACTTACCTTTCCATACCTAATGCAATAATTGGTATTAGAGCATAGTCTCTTATTAAGAATTTTAATCACTTGAGAGGAAAGATCTAGAGGAATGGAGAGTTATAGGTATGAAAGGGTGTTTGATAATATGGAAATGAAACTGAGAATGGCCAATGAGAAAATTGATGAATTAAGGAGAAAATTCAAGCATTCAATCAATAAGAGGAAGGAGCTAGCACATCAACTGAAAGACATTCAAGATCAAGTTGAAGAACTTGAAGAACAATTAAAGGGAATAATGCCTAATGAATTTGATGCTATAATATTATAAATCTATGAAAAGAACAAAAACCTAGCTGACTAGGTGAAAACACTGAAAAGAGAACAAGAAGCCCAATCGGTAAGCATGTGTGAAATCCTTGAACAAAAAGGAAAATATGAAGATGAAAAAAGAATGGTGGAAGATGAAATAAGACAAATGAACACAAGAATAGATGAGAAAGATAGTTAAATATTGAGGTTGACAAAAATTCACTACAACTTGAGAGATGAACTAGTTAGTGCAAATCAATATATTGTAAGAAAAGCTAGAGAGATTGTTGAATTGAGATCTGAGAATGAATGTTTGAAAAATGATCTGAAATCTGAGAAATATGCTAATGAAGACTTGAAAATAAATGAAGAAGAACTAAAGATATTAGATGAACAACTAATAAATTAGAGATAACTAAGAGATACTACTAGACTTGGATACAATGTAAAAAACACTATCAAGAAGGGTGATTCCTCCAATCAAGAAGCCAACGGAGATAATGTTGCTACCCCACCGAAGAAAAAAACCTACATTAGAGAGAATAAATCTATTGGAAGGCCTAGAAGGAAATTAAATTTGCAACAAGAAAGTGACACTGAGTGTGAAGACATATCAAAATTCAAGGTTTTACAAATTAAAGTACCTAAAGAGAAGATTCTTGATGAATTTCTCAAGACACTTGAGAAATATGGAGGTTATTCAGTTTTGAAATAATTAAAGTATGAAAAGAGGAATGATGAAGAGAAAAGTAAAATTGAAGAGACTGTCATTTCTACTTTACACATATTCATAACAACACCAGTTGAAGTGGCACTAAGCTTTGAAGATGAGCTATATCATAAAATCAATGCTAGATGGAAGTATGCTCTAGCACTTACGAAAGAAATGAGAGAAAGGTCCCTAGCTATTACAGTCTCAGACCTAACCAAGAAAGGAATCAAAGACACATTTCTAGAATATTCATAAATATTTTGAGTAAAAGGAAGAGCATTGAGCATCATGGTCAGTAGGCTTGAAGAGGTTCAAAAGGACACTGATGATCTTTGGAGAAAGATTTTCTCTATTGATCCACCAATAGCTGAAGATGTTGAAGAACAAAAGAGTAAGTCTAATCTAATTGACTTGAAAAAAAATAAAGATGAAGTCATAATTGAGGGCATAAC